>APFE030533957.1:1948-79310 GCA_000404065.3 Pinus taeda | reverse complement strand
ATTATATGTATTGGAGAATATAAAAGGGGTATTTGGAAAAATAGGGGATATTTATTAAAAATAGGGTTTATTTTTATTAGAAATATGTATTATGAATGGATTTTAACAAAAAAAATGGGAGTCTTTTACCAATAGTTAGTGAGGTTAGAGGTATTCTTTAATACCCCATAAACACAACTACTATGACATAGGTTGACTAAGCAGAGACCCCATGGATGATGTGGTAGTGAATAGGCACTACCATGGAGATTTTCTTAGAGTAATGATCGCATTGAGAGGGGGGTGAATTAGTGTAGTAACCAATAATACCAAATTGAACAATTTTACAATTTGAGCATCAATAGACAGCATCATCACATCAACTCATAAAAACACAAAATGTATGTGGAAACCCTTACAGGAGAAAATCACAAATATTTTTATCTACTTCAATATTCGATTACATTAGTTTGTAGGCACCAACCCTAAAAATAGATTTACATGAAGCAACCTGTTGGAGGCACTAAACCCCAAAATAGATTTTTAGGCACCAACCTGCAAGAGGAACCAACCCCTAATGATGAGTAAGCACCAACTTTCTATAGCTACAACCTAATTGAGGCACCAACGACCTTCATCAAATCATAGTGTATCACTTTTCACAATCTTTCATACTAGATCCACAAGCATAAAAAATAACAGCTTGTCGCAAATCTATTCATTTCAGTGCAATCATGATCTATTCACCAATATTAAACCATAACCTATTCAATTCTCATGTTGATCATTAAATAAAATATACTCATAAGACCTAAAAAACAGGAGAAATATAGATTCTTGACGTAAAGAAATATCTCTCCATGACTCTTCTTGTCACCCAGTTAGATCACAAAAATATTTTGGTCATTTTCCCTTTCTTAGAAATTAATTTGGAGTTAAAAAACACCCTAAAAGCATAGTAAAAATTAAGTAGCTAAAAAAATGTCCTTTTTAGTGAACATTCAACAGATTGCATTATTACAGTTCTACATAATGCACACTTATGAGTTTGAAAAAATGCACCTTCTGGTGCACTAATATCCCCACATAAAAAAATCATTTTGATGAGTGCAACAAACTCGACCACTTAACCTTTGTGGTGAAAAACCAAACTCAACACCAAATTGACCACATTATTCCTTGTTCATTCCAGTAAAAGAAACTCTATATGAACTAGACAATTAAGCAAAATAATTAACAAATGTTCCAACCAAAATGTGCCAATATTACTAGAACTATGCCAATGAGCCAAATCCATAATTGTGCCAACAAGTGGAACCAACATTGTGCCAATGTTACCAAAACTATGCCAATGAGCCAAGGCCAAAACTGTGCCATCAAGTGAAACCAACATTGTGTCAATGCACTAGAATCAAAACTATGCCAACAAGTGGAACCAACAATGCCAATAGACTAGAACCAAACTATACCAATGAGTGGAACCAACATTGTCCCAATGGTCCACAACCAAACTGTGCCAACAAGTGGAATTCACATTGTTCCAATGGGCCAGAACCAAGATTGTGCTAATGAGTGAAACTAACACTATGCCCATTGGCTAAAACCAGAGCTATGCCAATGGGCCAAAACCAAATTGTTCAACTGAGTGGAACCAAAATTGTTCCAACCGAGCAGAACAAAGTTTTTCAAAGGAGCGGAACCAAAACTATCTTAAGGAGAAAGAACCAAGACTATGCCAAAAATCCATATCTAAAATATGCTAATGAGTTGTACCCAAACCATAGGTTAAAACTTTGCCACGAAACTGCAAAACTAACTCCTTGCACACTTCACAATCCTAACACTTAAATTGTTTAATGTATATCAACAAGTCATAATATATTTTAATCCACAATGCTCATGTATGTGTTTGTGTTTTTCATTTGAGTGTGCGCACATGTGTGTTTGCATGTGAACCAACCTCTGAAAGGGACTAACATGGAGCCAACAATAAACTAATTTGTGGGTCAATGTAGAAATTACTTATGACCAATTTTTGTGCCCAACCACAACCTTGGGCTAATCCTTCTTTCTCCATGTGACCACCCTATGTGAACTAGTCCTTGGGGTGCATGGTCACCTATGAGCTGAAATCAACATGATTTCATTCATGCCATGTGGCACCACTTGAGTGTTGCCATGCATCACCTGAATTTGGGTTGACTGGCCACCTAAAAATGTTGATAGTGCATGCCACATGGTGCTCTATGGTGCTGGCACATCATCATGGCACTACCACGCAATCACCCTTCAATTAATCTTGTGCTACTATTTTTCAATGAACTGTCACTTTTCCAAACTAATCCTGTCATCTGTGCATCCATGTCAAATTTCCATGTCACTGATTGAGGGGGTCCATGTTCACTAGCCACGTGACACTTCGTGATTGAACCATCTGTATTTGTTCTTTTCATTTCTACATGGCAGGAGGGGCTCAACCTCTATTAAAGTTTATGCAATTCTACACAAAATCCACCGCTCATCAATCCATAGTCCATTCTTGACCACTAGATCCACCAAAAGTTGCATGAAATTTAACCTATTAAACTTTGTGCAAATTTGGCACCAACCACCATTGATTTCCCAAATAAACATATATCTACTTCAAAAATTGCTTGACCTTTAACAATTTTTGGGTTTTTCCCCATTTCACCCTTTTCCTCTAATGTGAACTTTTAAACTAGCATATCTTCTCATTTATAAAGAGTTTGACCAAGTGTGATATACTATTGGAAAGGTCTCAAAGAGGACCAAACCATACCATATATATATATTCATTTGAACATCATATCTTCAACAAAAAATCAATAAAATTTGAACCATTTTGTCATCATTTGATGTTATCTTTCAATTCATCGAACTATCATACTCAACAATATTCTTCCTTTGACTTACCATTTGACATCAATGGCATTGGTTGTCATCAATGACAACACTATCCAATACATTTATTCTATGTTATTGCATTTTACCATTTCCATAGGGTCCCTAATGATGAAAGTACATTACCTCTCTTATTTTGGGAGACTACCTTATCCACTCACCTACCATCATTATCCTGCCTTTTTGTTTTTTTTTTTTAGGTTTTTTTCTATTTTGAGTTATGAGTTGCATGAGGGAGTCTATATCTCAATTATAACTTATCTTTGAGTCCACTTATATTTACTCAACTGTATTTTATACTCCCACCCTATTTTAAGTTCTCCTACCTTAATCTCATGCTACTAGCTAATCAAAGAAATTGTTTTTGTTTTCTAATGTGCATGCACTATGGAACCTCGACCTAGATCATGTTGGTTACATCTCAAGGATGGTTATTTAAATGTTCTCATGTTAAGAAATAAAACACACTAGTTTATGAGTAAGTCAATTTTGTATCTTTATAGACTTACTCCTTTTTCAGTACAATTTCATTCTCTTTTCTTTCTTGTTATTTAAATTGATAGTGTAGTACTTTTTAGGCAATAGATCTTATTCTTAAAATCAAACATTGCATCATAGTAGGGTGTTGTGAGGAATATTAATATATTATTTTATGTATCAGAAGTTTGAACATCCCAATGACAATGGATAAACCAACAATCAGTGTGGTTCTAACTCAATTTAATTACTTTGAGTGGAAGCCATAACTTTTACTGTTATTGTGTAGTAAGGGAATCTATAGGATTAGCATAGGGAATGAATTAAAGCTTATTTACTCTATACAAATGTAAAATTTTGTGTTTTTTTTTTTATGATTATGTTTTGTGTTATAACACTAGTCAGTCTGTGAAGACCCATTCAGACTTGACACCACCAAATCAAGCCCCCAACAACAACAGAAAAATCCAACAACATTGGCAAGTGACAAAAGATAAAGAGTCCAAGTAGGTATAGTGGACATAGATAGTGGAAGAAGGGAGAGAGACAGAGAGCTAGGTGCAAACTGTAGCAGATCAACTAGAGTAGAGAAGAAGAGAGTGGGACCTTGCGAGAAGAAACTGGGATGCACACAAAAGGAAAGAGATGGGGTCTTTCTAGCACGAGGTTGGGATGCATGTAGACAAATGAAGAAGAACACAGAGGGAACATAAAGTAGAGAAGCA
The DNA here is from genome assembly GCA_000404065.3 of Pinus taeda. Lineage (NCBI taxonomy): Eukaryota > Viridiplantae > Streptophyta > Pinopsida > Pinales > Pinaceae > Pinus > Pinus taeda. The sequence goes on along the minus strand of APFE030533957.1, from coordinate 75,207 downwards.
AATTATGAAGCAACCTTCAATTTGTTATTTATAAAAGATTTGGGATCGCTCAAAAATAACACAAGCGAACGTGGATTTCTGACTCCACCTAGCTTGGGATGATCCAGGATTTGTGTCAGGGGCTTGTTGGATCCCAAGTGTAAACATGGGTTAATTAAAATATTAAATGAAAAATAGATATGTAAAATGAAATGTAATGACATGTGATAGAATGCAATTCCAAGGGAGGGAAAAGTAGTTACCTGATATTTGTATGAAAATATTAAAATATTCCCCTCCTAGGTTTAGGGTTGGGAGTTTTTATATGGGGAGTTGAACGAGAGTTTGGAGTCGGTCTGTTGGTCTAAAGTACTATGCAGGGTTTGACCAAAGAGGAAAGGTGTTGAAGGCATCACAACCTTCCCGCCACCATGGTCAGGAGGCCTGGATCTCATGTACATTGTATTCTTGTTAATAGAGAATCTAGATTCTATTGTTATGTTCTTAGCTACAACAATTTTTCTATGTGATTTGCAATAGTAGTTTATACTATAATATAGTTTTCTGGTTTCATTTTGTTGTTGGTGTATTTTTTTGAGTTAAAATTTATGTAATTGTTGTTGAAAAATGTGTAACTATGTCTGGTCTTCATAAGTATGAAATATATTCTTTTAAATATAAAATGAAAAAGAAATTATTATTATTATTATTGAAGCATGGGTTTCATGCTCAAGCTCCTTTATTTTATAGGTCAAGAATCCATTAAGTGTTTTTACGGTTTGTCCTAGGTATAAGAGTCATTTTCATATATTGAAGACCCTATGGGCACATTGTAAATTGTAAATAAAAAATTATTTTGTATTTAAAGTGTCATAATACTCCAATATCAAGTCGACCTAATAAGATGTCAAGTCATCCTACATGAAGATCCACCCCCACCCTTGAAGAAGCCTATATATAAGAAGAACTCATCCTCTATTTGGATCACTCACTCTCTCATCTCTTATGTGAATAAGTAGAAAAGGATCATTCGAATAAGGAAGTGCAAAGAAGAAGAAGTCAAAGAATTCAAAGTGTTTTTGGGCCTTATTTATTCTTTTGGAAGATCGAAGTTAGGGTTTCTATATTGGATCTTCTGGGGTTCGATTTTAGAAGAAAAAGAGAAGGAAATGAAATTGAGGGTCTCTTAGGGCATCTTACTAGACCTATAAATCAAGTCAATGCAATTGAATTCAAGAGGAATTCTATTAGAGGGAGATCAAAATCTCCTAGAGAAGCAACAATAGTTGCAATAATTGTTGGGTAGCAGAATTTGATATCTACTGGGAGATCGAAGATATTGTAGTAGGAGGTTGTGGTAGACTTGATCTTGGAGGGTATTTTTCTAAGTCTAGGTCATGGTATTCATCAATTGAAAGACCTGAAAGATAAAGAAAAGATTTATGGGCTTTCCCGTCAAGAGGAGGGTTTTGGCTCTAGCTTGCAACCTATATACTGTGTCACTATTCTTACTATTTTGGTATCTATTTGATGTATTTCACATTGGAATAATAATGAAAAAAATCTAATAAGTAAAAGGTAACACAAATAGTTATCAAGTTAATATAATTAACATATTCATTTCCCTATTGAATTCTCAACATGATTTTAGAGCTTTAGTTCTCTAAGGGCGTCATGAATATCTCCTCTACAATGAACAAGTTCATCAAGAAAATTGCAAGCCATCTCAAGAAAGGTATCAAGGAAGCATGGATTTTCTTATTCTCTTCAAAGAAGGCACCAATCAATGAAAGGGATCAAGTTCTCTTCTTAGCTCTCTTTGGTACATTCCAAGACGAAAAGTCTAGGTAATTGATAGTGTTGCATCAAGGCACATGCTTAGTCACTCCAACCAATTGAATACCTTATAAAAAAGAAAATTCACTTACTCTATGGAACTTGGAGAGAACAAAAGATATCTGATGAAGGGCATTGAATAAAATTCCATAAAATTCAAGGATGAAAGAAACATCCACCTCAACAACATTTTATTTGTTCTAGGTTTGCACAAAAATTTATTTTCCATTTCAAGTTTAGAAGATAATGGAGATAGAGTAGCCTTCATTGATGGAAAAGTAGTTGTTTGGGAAAAATAATTAAGCATAGATCAAGCAAAGTTATTGATATTTGAGAAGGAATGATTTACAAATTAATATCTCATGTAAACCAAGCCCTAGTTCACACTGATATTAGTCCATGTGAACTTTGGAATCGAAGGTTTGGTCAGCTACATTTCAAAATAATTCCAACTTTAAGTTCCATATAGATGGAATCTTGAATATAAGCGAATATAATGAAGGTTTTTGCAAGGGATGTTCATTGGGAAAGAATACCAAGAGACCATTTGGAAGCAATGCTTTGCAGTCGAAATAAATCTTGGATCACATTCACTATGATGTGTGTGGCCCTATGACTCCAAAATCACTTGGAGACCATCTATACTATGTCACATTCATATATGATCATTCAAGAAAGACCTAGGTTTACTTAATCAAAACCAAGGATGAAGTATTTACAAAATTTCACGAATTCAAGGTTGAAGTGGAGAATCTTACAGAAAGAATAATCAAGATACTAAGATCTGATAATGGAGGAGAATACACATCCAAAGAGATTATAACATTCTATGAGTCTAGGATTAAGAGGGAGACAATAATCCCATAAAATCTCGAACAAAATGGAGTCGCAGAAAGAAAGAAAAGATCCATTGAAGAAAGTGTAAAGGAAATGTTACATGATCAAGGTCTACCTAAGTTTATGTGGGAAGAGGCAATAAAGAAAACAATCTATATTCAAAATCGATGTCCTCACAAGTCTCGAGAATGGAAGGATGACATGAATGAAGAGTATTAATCTATAATGAAGAATTGATCATGGGAGATCATACCTAGGCCTGAATATAAATTTGTGGTTACTTCCAAGTGGATCTATAATATCAAGCATGCAACTGATGGAAGTATAGACAAGTATAAAGCAATACTTGTGGCTAGAGGGTTCTCTCAACTTGAAGGCATCGACTATGAAGAAACATTTGATCCAACAACAAGATATAAAACGATTCAATCATTATTCTCTTTGGCAACATCGATGGGATGGAACATCCACCAAATGGATGTCAAGACCTTGTTTTTGAATAGAACTATAGATGAAGAAGTATATATAGGAAAACTCTTAGGATTTGAAGTCAAAGATAGAAAGGCATATGTTTTCAGATTGAAGAAAGCATTATATGGCCTAAAGAAAGAACCAATGGAATGGTATCTTAGAATGGATGCATACCTACAAAGAATAGGCTTCACAAAAATTTATATTGACTTGAACCTTTATGTCAAGGTTGTAAACAATGAACCGATAATTATTCTTTTGTATGTGGATGATCTTCTCTTGACGAGTATAGAAGATCAAATTGAAGAATGTAAGAAGAAACTGGCAACAAAATTTGACATGAAGGATCTTGGGCTGATGCATTACTATTTGGGACACGAAGTCTGGAAAGGATCGAATCAAATATATTTGGGTCAAGGAAAGTATGTGATCGAGATTCTGAATAAGTTTGACGTGATGGACTGTAAAACTATGACCACTCCAATGATCACAAACTTTAAGAGACTAAGGAGTTTCGAATCAAGCCCTATGGATCCTTCTTGGTATAGACTACTTATTGACTCATTGGTGTACTTGGTGAATACCCGGCCAGACATATGTTTTGTAGTAAATGTACTCAGTCAATTCCAAGTGGAGATGAATCATGATCATTGGATAGCATTAAAGGATATTTTGAGATATCTGCGAGGAACCATCAACTATGATCTAAAATATGATAAAAGGAATGATGACCAACTAATTGGATATACAGATTATGATTGGGGAGGCAGCAAACATGATGGAAGAAGTACTACGGGAGGATGTTTCAGTTTAGGATCCTCCATGGTCTCATGGATGAGCAGAAAGCAAGAGTTAGTTGCCTTGAGTAGTGTTCAAGCTAAATATGTTGCAGCATGTGAAGTAAGAAGAGAAGCACCATGGTTAAGGAAGTTGCTATAAAACTTGTTTGAAGGACCAATGAACCCTATAGTGATACTTTGTGATAAAACCAGTTGTATTCATTTATCTAAGGATCTAGTGTTTCTTGGAAATACAAATCACATCAACAAAAAGTATCACTATATTCGAGAGCTAGTACAAAATGTTGTGTTGCAACTATGTTATATCTCCACTAATGAATAGGTAGATGACATATTGACCAAATCACTTCTGAACATGAAGCTTTTATACTTAAGGGACAAGATTGGTTCAGTTGATTTATCCTCCCTAATTAAGAGGGATAGATAGGCACTACATTATTGTCTTCACTAGGGAAGAAACAATGGAGCATTGCATAACCAAATGGCATTTGATACTCTTTGAGAATGTGGTAGGGAATTCAAGACAAGAGTATTCATGGACCAATATTCTTTGAGGATTATCTACCCAAGATAAGAATAGTCCAATGGGAGGTCATACTCTACGAACACCCGAGTGGAGTATGTACCTTGGGAGATACTAATGATGGTGTCCATACATTATTGGTCTCACCAACATTGTGATTGGATCTTGTGGAGAGATAGAGATCTTAGTTAAGACCTTTCTATGGGACAATGCTGGTTAATATGATGCTAGACAGATGGGTTACCAATTTGACTCTTCTTATGAGATATATTTAGATTGAGAATGACCATGTACCTCTTATGAATACCTCCCTAATTAAGAGGGAGTGTTGAAAAATGTGTAACTAGGTTCGGTCTTCATAAGTACGAAAGATATTATTGTAAATATAAAATGAAGAAGAAATTATTGTTATTATCGAAGCATGGATTTCATGCTCAAGTTATTTTATTTTATAGTTCAAGCACCCATTGAGTGCTCCTAGGGTTTGTCCTAAGTGTATGAGTCATTTTCAAGTTGTCCTAATGAGCTGTCAAGTTGGCCTATATGAAGAGCCACATCCACCCTTGAAGAAGCCTATATATAATAAGAATTGTCCTCCATTTGGATCACTCACACTCTCATCTCTTACGTGAAGAAGTAAAAGAAGGAGAAGTCGAAGAAGGAAGTGCAAATAAGAGTAAGTCAAAGAAGTTGAAGTGTTTATGGGCCTTATCTATTCTTCTAGAAGATCAAAGTTAGGGTTTCTGTGATTGATCTTTTGGGGTTCGATTTTGGAAGCAGAAGAGAAGGTTAGGAAAGCAAAGGTCTCTTAGTGCATCTTACTAGCCCTAGAACTCAAGTCAAGGAAAGAAAAGTCAAGAGGAAGGCTATTAGAGGGAGATCGAAGTCTCCTAGAGAAGCAACAACAGTCGCTGGAGAGCAGACTTTTAGATGTACTGGGAGGTCAAAGATATTGTAGCAGGAGGTCATGGTAGATTTGATCTTGGAGGGTATTTGTTTGAGTCTAGGCCATGGTATTCATTAATAGAAATATATGAAAGATAAAGAATATATTTATGGGTTTTCCCCTCAAGTGGAAAGGTTTTGGCCCTGGCTTGCAGCCTATATACTATGTCAATGTTCTTGCTTTTTTGGTAGTTTTTTTATGTATTGCACATTGGAATAATAATGAACAAAGGTAATAATTAAAAGGTAACACAAATAATTATCAAGTTAAGAGAATTAACATATTCATTTCCCTATTGAATTCTCAACAGTTCCTACAAGTAGAACCTTATTTTTGTTTTTTTTTTTAATGGATATCCTGGCCAAGAGGGTTACTAACACCCACCCATCCTTGGGAAAGCATTTCCACAGACTATGTGGGATTTACAAACAACCAGGAAGGGACATGACTACTTGTTCATGGTAGTTAATAATTTCAGCAACCAGTGAATTCGAATGCCCTATAAATATATCATTAACAGGCAAGAAGAAGAAAACATGTTCTAATTGGATAGGCTTGGGTGTACTCTTAAACCCAACGAGCATCATTTCAGATAGGGACACAATATTTCTCAGCACAATTTTAGACTAGATTGTGGGAGAAGATGAACATGGAGTTAAAGAGGTATATAATATTCCATCCATAGATAGATGATAAATTTTAAGTCAATAAGACTCAATACAACAATAAGCAAATACAATCAGAAGCATATGAAGACTTGGGATGAAAATTTGATATATATACAACACTCTTATAATAGAGAATTCCACACTTCTACTAGTAATTCCCCATTTGAAACTTGTTTTGGATATTTCTCACCTTCAACTTTGGATATTGCATATGGACAAAAAGGAAGAGGGGATATCTTACAAGTGATTCCCTAACGAAAGAAAATATCTTTAAGAAGATTAGGTAGATCCATCTACAAGTATAAGAGATGTTGCAGACTTCACAGGAAAAATACAAGGCTAGGCATGATTGGCATAAAACAAAGAATTCATTTAGGATGAGAGACAATGTATGGTTATAGTTCAACAAGGAGAGGTTACAAGGTTGTGGTAAGAAAATCAAGGCTTTTCAATATGACCCTTTGAGATACTAGAAAATATGGAAGGTAATTCCTAGAGACTCAATCTAGCCCCATACATGAAAAATTAATCAATAGTGAATGTGAAAAATCTGAAACTCTATGAGACTTTCATGAAGGATAAGGAATAGGAACAAGTACTACCTTCTATATAGGTTTTAGGACCAGATTCTCAAGCAGAATCAACAAATGATACTTTTTATAAAAGAGGTCTAGACATACAAGATAGGGGCAGCATTATCTTTAGAAGATTAGGTTGAAGGAGAGCTTCTAAGCAATGATAAATGGTACTATAGATCAAATTTAGAGAAGAAATTTCCTTACCTAATTTAGTAAAATATTTTAGGGACCGAAATCCTCCCAAAAATGGGGAGTTATAATCTAGATTGGAGCATTATATTATTTTTCATCCATCTTAATGTTTTAGAGTGGAAAAATTGGAGGAATCAACTCATAGAACCATTTTTACTTATGGGTTCCAGTTTCGTGAATTTTGGTTTCAAACCTTTTGAAGGTAGTTTGAGGGATTTCCTACATCTTTTTGGGTCAAAAATTCTACGCTTGGAGACCTTTCCAATAGTGTAAGAAAGACCTCAAACAATGTTTGTATGCAAAAGCTATGCCACCTGGAAGTTAACCTTCCTACTTTGACCACCATGATTCATGTCGATGTTATTTTAGCCCCATTACTCATGCTGAATAACATCATGAAGAGGAATCTATAATGGTCAATAATGTAATGATAATTAAGAGTTGGATTAAAACTTAAACACTAGTAGACTATTGAGTTAAGTTATAACCAAACCATTAGGAGGAAAAGGGGATCCATTTTATTCAAGTGCATTTTTTTCTATAAATGAAAAGAGTAGCTCTGAGAGAGAGAGAGAGAGATAATAGAGCATTTGTGTTCTTAGAAACCCATGGGCCACAAGTCTCACTCCCTTGTACTTGCATACATTACTATTTCAAGAAAGAGAGAGAATAGTAGCCTCCCTTCATATTGGGTTTTCTTTCATAAGGGTTTTCCAGAGTATATAATGTCCCATTGTGTCTTTTCAGTTTTCATTTTTTCTAATGTCCTCTATTTTCCATATTTCACATATTGCAAGCATAATTTGAAACAACAATTAACAAATCCAACAATATAAGCAAAATTAACCCTCATAGTATATATTTTGTGTTTTAAATATATTTTATTAGATTTATTGTGATGAACTATCTAGTGAAATATCCATGGTAGTTTACATATCACTACAAATTCATTCAACCTTGAGACATCCTCCAAATATATCTCTTTGACATTATTCTTTTGGATTCTTACTTTATCCTTTCAACCAAAGAAAGAAGTGTTGTTTTCCCTAACTTGTAGCCATAAGATGAGGAATTTTAATATCCATAATTCCTCCATTTAACTTGCTTTATGAATTTTACCATAAAGGTATCTCTCCTCCATTTGAATTTCATTTTTGATTTCCTCCTCTTCCATTCTTGTTTAAAAATACTCGAGTTCAGATTGAATTTTCTTTCTCTCTTTTTCTGATAAGAAAACAATGATATTTTTACCATTCCTTAAGGGAAATATTGACCACTTTAATTTCTTCTCCAAAACAAAGGTGGGTGATCCCCAAGCAAGCTTTCCTCATTCCTCTAAAATGATATATAATACTTTTTGATTCTATAGCCAAGAGGACAAAACCTAAAAGGAATTGGCCCAAAGTCTCGTGATTTAGAAACTAGAAGAGATATTACTATATGATTAGAGGTTGTCAAATGAATGACACTTGAAGTGAGGATACATTTTTTAAGAATAAATCCACTATGAATAAGGAATTTTTCAATCCTAAAAGAAATATGGCATGGATCAACTCTCCTATATGACCAAGCAAACATCTCTTCAAATACTAAGTCATCATAATTTATAAGATCCTCCATGGATTCTCTATAAGAATCCTTAACTATCCTTCCTACTTGTTTTCTTTACCGATCAATGCCATTGTTAAAATCACCAAAATATACATAGTGACTAGTAGTGTCTATATCCTTCAAAACTGATGAATAATCCCAACAATTTTATTTTTCTTGTAAAATTAGGAATATAAACATTAAAGATAAGATACCCAATAGTTAAGCCTTCATTTAGAAAATGGGAAAGACCCCAATGCAACATTTGTTTATAAAATTCCAAATGGAATAATGGTTATTCAAATAATGTAGATACCTCTCAATGCATCTCCCGAGCTTATTATGATTCCTTCGTAGATTTGGCACTACTTTTTTCTAATTTTAAGCATTTCATCCTCTTTAATATTTGTCTCATCAATCAAGCTTAGGTTGCATCTCTGAATTTATAATATCTAACATGGTTCTACTACAAACTTACTACTCATGCCTCTACAATTCTTGTAGATATTATTCATTATTTAACATTTATGGTTTCATGGACTCCACTTAGACAATCAGATTGATTTCCTTGTTTCTAGATGGAATTAGTTTGAGATCCAACTCCCATTGGTTTCTCAATGTTCATATATAGCGCCAAAAGTTTATATTTTTTTACCAATCCTTTTTTTCCATTTGTTAATTTTCCACCTACTTTCTTTGGTTTCCCCTCTTCTTCCTCATCATATTCTTTATCATCTCCTTCAATTTGTTCTTAATCTTCTTTCCATTTCAAAACACTTCTAGAAATATAAGGCTTATCTAAGACAATGTTGATTTTCTCTTGTCAATCTGAAAGAAGATTATCAGCACAAAAATAGGAGGGATTTGATAACGAATCAATGATGGGAAACATAGTAGGAAGTATAGAAGAAATATCCTGATGGAAGGGGATATTTCCTCTACAAAAGGGATAGGGTCCTCTTGAGATAGAATGTTGAGGTGATTTCTAGCAAGGGTGAGAATAACATAGGAATCACATCTTCGAGGTAAACCCAAAGTCTCATGAATCAAAGTAGAGGAGATGGCCTTAGATGTAGTTGGATAGGTTTGATGTGGCATGATGCCACTTGATGCAATTTTATGCATAGATGCAGGTTTTGATATTTTATATGCTACTTGTTGCATGGATTCAAATTGATTTAGGCATAATTTGGAATGAGGATGAAGAAGTTGATTGAGATGCATTTGAATTAATTTGTTTCTTTGTGCTCATATTCTTTTAGCCACTTGTAGCTAATCATATTTGATAATGACCATTTTATTTTTGGGGAGGTGTTTCTTGTAACCTTTTATGAAGTTCCCATACTTATGGTAGATTTTAGTCTTGAAAGGAATTTTCTCTATTTTTAGTCTCTAAATGTACTTCTAATTGTTTAGAATGAGAAGGATCACTTCTAAGACTCCTTTCTCTAGATCAACCTCAACATAGATCCTAGCAAAAGAAAACATTCCATTCTTAGGTTCGTATTGGTCTATGTTCCTTCTAATATCATTTCCAATTCTTCTGAGTGTTTTTTTATTCCACATTCTATAGACAGGAAAGGAAAATGGGAGCAAGGAGGAATGATAGAAAGTACATCCAACTCAAGGTCAAAGTAAGGGATCCATTAATGTAAGTAAATTTCTCTGTTATTGAATAAATAAGACATGCTTATAAAGGCTAAATCCCTATAAACTTTTTATTAAGAAAAATACATAAAACCATCTATCACATAAGTAGTGGGTGTGTTTCCCTTTGATTAGAAGATGTTAATTTTTTTAAGCCAAAATGGTGATCAATTTGGGTGAAGGCTAGATCCCATAAATTTACCTATTAATCCTTTTTTGGCCAAGGATAGTGCCACGTGAAAAAATGTGGAAGCCAAAAAAGGAAAATCAGTAATTTTATCCAATTTATTCACAAGGTAAGATGTATAAGGCTTCAAAGAAGTTTTCTAAAAAGCTATGACGGGGGTATAAAAGGTCAAGGAATATATGTCTAGAGAGGGAGGGAAACCCCTCCAAGTAGATGTGAAAATATGAAAGGCGTGTAAAGGGATGGATTATGCCCCACTTTGTAAACAAAATTATTTTGGAAAATATTGATAATATATATTTATTTAATTAAAACAACAATGGTTATAGATTTAAATATTAGCTTCTACTATTATATTCTAGATAATGAAACTAATATTTTTAAGGCATATCATAGTTAAACTTAATAACTTTATATATAAAATAATTTATATTTATTTACTTTACAAAAAAAATAATGATTAGTATACAAATTTAAGTTCCATATATATTTTTTTTCATTGTGTCTATAACAAAATGAAAAATGTGAATGTGAATAAAAACAAGGATTATATATTATATATATATATATATATATATATATATATATATATATATATATATAATGAATTAAAACTAAATATTTATCTTTGTTGGACATGTTGTTGTTATTGATGGCAACTAGTGTCATTGTGTGAAAGGAGATGTCCAATGAAGCAATAGTGTCTATCATGAATCAAAGGAAGCAATATGATAGCTTGATCTCTTCCATGACCTCATCAAATGAAATAAAAAAGGATTGAAATTTATTGGGTTGTTTTCAATGTTATATTTCCCAAATGAATTTATGAATGGCATAGTTGGATATTCCTCTCCAAGACCTTTCCAATACTATATCACACTTAGAAGAACTCATCTATGATGAGAAGTTTATGATCATTTGAAGTTGGCAGCTGCAATGAGGACCAAAAACACTAAGTTCATTTGAAAATCACCATTTTTTTTAACATTGCACATCTCCTGAGTGGATCCATACGGGGTATGTCAAAAAAACTTGTGCATTGTTTAACTTGTTAAAGTTCAAGCAACTTCTGGAGAATCTGGCCATTGAAATTCTCATGAATAATGGACATTGTGTCAACATCCCTAAAATTTAACAAAGGCTACACTTCCAAGTTGGATCAGTCCCATCATGACATGTGGCATGGATTTGTTTGACCCATCCGCTAGTTTTCATGTGAACCCATGACACAATCATCAATGATGTGGCACTATTGATGTGACAAATCACATTTGGACAAACAGAAATAATGACACATGGCCATTAGTTGTTGGCCCAAGAAGATGACATGGACGTAAATGTGATATGGCCAGTGATGACGATGTGGTGAGAGGAGGATGATGTGGCATCCTATAATGGTGTCACATGCCATGTCGATATTAGTCTTTTAGTTGACCAATAAGAAAAATTCTTTGTGACACATGACCCGCCTAAGATGTGCCACATGGTAAGTATGATGTCATAGTGAAATCAATAATCAGGTAACTATATCCACTAAATCTCAGTCATTTGGTACTCTCGCATGGGTTAGCTTGGTTCCTTAAGAGGGCTCCCATCATGTGTAAATAAGAAGCAACATTCAAGCCTTAAATGGAAATCGTGGAGTTGTGAGAACAACATGACGAAGTGGCCATTGTGGCTAGTGTGAGGCATTATAACATGGTGCTTGTAGGGTCAAAACCCTATGGAGTTTTGTGGTCTAACATTAAGAGTGAGAATATCATTTGATTGGCCATTTGTCAGGTTGTTTAGACCCAGCGTATGGTACAAACATTTTTGATGTGGAGGAAGGAGCTCATTTGATTAGTTTTGGTTTGACCCTATTGAAATACTATTGATGTGGATTAGTTTTTTGTTTATTTATTTGGTCCGACCCTATGGAAATACAAATATTTTTGTTGTGTAACAAGAAACACATTTGATTGGTTTTTGTCTAACCTTGTTGTGATATTATTGACGCCGATTAGTTTTTTGTTTGAGTACTCGTTCTAAACTTGTAGAAATAAAATATTGTTCATGTGGAATAAGCATCTCAATCGATTGATTTCGATCTAACACTATGGAAATATTTTTGACATGGATTGGTTGTTTGTTTGGTTGTTCAGTGTGACCCTATCGCAATACAAATATTTTTGACGTGGATTAAGAAACACATTTGATTAGTTTCGTTCAAACCCTATGGTAATACTATTCACATAGAATGGTTATTTGTTTAGTTGTTCAATCTAACCTTATAAAAGGTAGTACATGTTCCTCTTCGTCATCTGGCATGGAAGGGTTATAAGGTTTTAGATTGTCTACATTCATAAATGAGTAAATGTGAATGTATGGGGTTAGACTGATTCTATAGGAATTAGCTCCCCCCTTTTCTAATATCTCAAATTGACTATACCATGGATCCTTGATTTTGTTACTAGGACCCTATAGGCTCTCCTTGTTCAAATATAATCATACTCTTTCTCTCACCATAAATGACTTCTCTTTTCTATGTTGATCATGCCTGGCCTTATATTTTACCCATGCCTTATATAGTGTCTCATGTTCCTGTATAGGGATCTTCCTAATATTCTCAACAATTTTTTCATCCTACAATGCATCCCCTATAATATCCTCCCACTTGCTACCCCTATGAAATATCTAAAGGTATAGGTGGAAAATATCAAAAAGAAGTTTCAAATGGTCCCTTACTAGTAGAAGTGTGAATTTTTCTATTATAAGAGTGTTGTATATATACCATATTTTCATCCCAAGTAATTGGATTCTTTTGATTGTAACCCACCAAAAGCTACAAAAAAGTTCTTTTGGCTACTTTTGTCTACCCATTTTTCTTTAGATGGAATGTTGTAGACCTCCTTAACTCCATGTCCACCTTCTCCCATAATTTAGTATAAAATACACTAGGAAATATTGTGTCCCTTTTTGAAACAACACTCCTCAGTATCCCAAAGTGCACCCAGACCTATCCAAAGAAAGTTCATTGTTTCTTTTCTATTGGTGGTCTTTTTACAAGGCATCAAAACCACATATCTTTTTGAACCTCTCAACTAACATGAATAGGTATTCATGCCCCTTCTTGGTTGTTGGAAAACCTCCCACAAAGACCATGAAAATGATTTCCTAAGGATGAGTGGGTATAGATAAGGGATGATATAAGTATCCTTTCCTATTACTAGGCTTGTTGTTACAATAAGGGATGCATCCTCTAATGAACCTAACTACTTTCACTTCCATATTGGGCCAATACACATACCTCTACAAGTTGGCCACTATCTTTCCTATACCAAAGTTGCTTGCAATCACTCATCTTTACAAACAGAAAACTTATCCAACCTATAGAGTAACTTGTCTTGGAGGTGGTAGTCAATTGTGGTATTTCCATCGTGCACTTAACACTAGATCTACAATTTCTGAAACACCTCCTTGAATTCCTCATATTCTAAATATGCCTCTCCATATGTCTTATGAGTGAATGGCTTCATGTGCATCAAACTTCCTAAAGCTATGATCCTTAATGTGGGTGACCTTGAAAGCATGTTGGCAAACTTGTTTGTGCTACCCTTCTTTTACTTAATCACTTAATGAAACTATTGTAGAAACCCCATCCACTTGTAACCCATGGTCTATTGTAGCTTACTTTAGGCCTAGAGTTACTATAGTAGCTAGTGATCTATGCAGATTACTATTTTCCTTGCCCATGTAATAGTGTTTCCACTTCTTCACATCATTCACCATGGCATAAATTTCCTTTTTGTAGGCGGGGTGGTTAAGAACTTCCCCATTAAAATATTTTAGAATGGTAGAATATATTATTTTCTACCTACATCAATACAGCTCCTATAGCATATCCACTCGCATTTTTATCCACTTTGAAGGGCTACTATAAGTTTGGCAATGTCAGAATGGATGCTTGAAAGATCTTATTATTTAGACCCTCAAAAGCCTTTTGCTGACACTTTCAAAACTAGAAACTCTTTCCACTTGTTGTTATGGAATGGAATGATGTTTCTACTATTAAAAATGAGGCTATGAATTTCCTTATGTACTCTATTGTCCCATCAATACTCTTAAACTTAGAAACAGTAATATGCATTACTCAATTCTTGATGGCCTCCATCTTGAAAGGATCTATCTTCATCTCTCCTTCATATATCACATACCTAAGATACACCAAACAATATTTTTCAAACTCACACTTATTAAGATTCACTAGCATTTGTTGCTTATTTAATGTCTCTAGCACCTGCATCAAATTTAAGATGTGCTCCTCCTAGGTGACACTATATACAAGTTTATAATACAAATAGATAATAAAAAATGAATATATAAAAGAGCATAGTGTATCATTCATTAACTCCATAAATGTAGTTGGTGCATTGAGTATGACAAATGGCATGACTCACCACTCATACTAACCTTACCTGGTTATGAAGGTGGACTTCCAGATATCCTCTTCTCTAACTTGAACCTAGTGATATCCTAAATTTAAGTATATATTGGTGAAGAATTTTGCTTACTATAACTAATCCAACAAATCATCTATTCTGGGTAGGGGGTACCTATTCTTGAGGGTGATTTTGTTCAACACGATGTAATCTATGTACATTCCCTAAGTCCCATCCTTCCTTTTCACAATGATGAGCGATGACCCACATGGTATTGCACTATTTTTTTACATTTATCTATGCATCCTTGTTTACCCATCCCAATACTTGGTTCTTTGGGGAGATACCCATCATTATGGCCTTCTTTTTGAACTTTCTCGTGTACTCCTATACACTTTTCCCCTGCTTCTTCCTAAAGTAGTGCAACTAGATACACTAGTCATCTACATACTAGATAAGTAAAATTTTGACCTTATCAGGGTTTTAAAGTCTTTCGAGTTAGTGACTAGATTATATCCCTCCATCCATAAGGTCTAGATGTGGCTTCCCATCAGGTTAGAGCATGGACCTCTAATTTCAGTTGTGTAAATGAAATATTCTATTCTTCGTCTATATGGTGAACATTAAAATAAACTTCTAATTATTACAACCAATTATTTAGCTTCATTTCATCAATTTCACCTTGATACCACTTGATATTGACCTTGAATTCCATTTTGAAAACGGATTGTGAATGGTTCACAACACTCAAACTAGATTGATATTTTTGGGGTGCTTTCTTCGAATTATTATCTATTTCAACCTCATATCTTGATTTTTCATTTGATTATAATTTAAATTATAAACCCCATATTCTATGAATAAACCAATCTTATTGGTCAGGGCCTCCATCAGGAGATTCACAATCAGTTTTATATTTGCAACATTTTCTTCTAGCCATGAAAACCTCTCCTTTGTAGGATTGGGATGGTTATTCACATATTCATTGACCATGACTAAGGTTTTATGAATTTTGAATTAGCTAATATAAATCCCCTACAAATATCCACAATACACCCAAAGAAACTTTCTCTGATACCAATGTGATCTATATACTGTCGGGGATGTTCAATTGGACATTTTGTCACAACGGATCTAATAAAATTATACTTAAAAATATGAAATCTACATTTGAGGCTTTATTTCTCTTTAGATTTTTGGATCTATAAATTATTGTTTATTGTGTATGCATGAAAATTATAATTATGTATAAAATAGACAAAAATTAAATAAGAACTCACAAACCATGATTGGTACAAGATAAATATAACTTGGGAAACTCTTTTAGTATTAAAACACAATGTAAGGTGAGGTTTGTCTACTCTCTTTCTCTGAATAGAGATGGGATGTGAATACAAAGAGTATTCTTATGGCTGAGGGTTACTATATTGCAAGAATCATCTCCTTTGTATCTTTTCCTATTCTCTGGCTACCCTCTCAAAATAATGGAAACACCTTTCCTCCTAGTGACCCAGTTATAACACAACCCAATAGCCTACTAGTGGTTAGGTTTGATTCCTTAAACTATTAACTAGGGCTAAAATATGGACTTTTCTAGAGTATTATTCATCATGATCACATGGTTAGTCCATTTTCCATTAATAATGGGGGATGTTGTGTCATCCTCTCGAATTATGGTGGCTAATCTGAAAGGTCAATTTCTGATCGTAACATTCAAGTATACTAATGTGCTTGAGCTTGGGAGTTTCATTGGGGTAAAACTATATTTGAGGAAATTCATAGCCCCATTTTCAACAATAATGTTACCATTCCATGCCATAACAGTGAGTGGTAAGAGGCTCTTGTGGGTAAAGGATTTGTTTAAGGCCTTTGAAGAGTCAAAGAAGAAGATAATTGAAGCAATGGTTCTTGCATTTTTGAATTCATAGTAGCCCTTTAATGTGGAGATCGATGTGAGTTGGTATGTTATGGGGTTGGTGTTGATGCATGGAGCAAGGCCTATATGCTAACATTCTGAAATATTTCATGGTGCAATTCTCAACCACCCTACCTATGACAAAGAGCTCTATCCTTTGGTTCAAGTTGTTAAAAAGTGGAAATATTATCTGAAGGGAAAGGATACAAGAATCCACATAGACCACCATACACTATAGTACCTAGATTCCCATAGTAATTTACAAAAATCTAGACATTACAAGTGGATAGGATTTGTCCAACAGTTTCATTTTGTGATCAAGTACAAGAAAGATAACACAAACAAGTTTCCCAACATTATTTCAGTGACACCCACATCAAAGATCATAGCTTTGGGAAATTTAATGCACATGATGCCTTTCACCAATGATGCATATAGAGAGGAATAAACAAAGGATGAGGACTTTGAGGAGTTGTTTTAGTAGTTGTAGAGCTAGAATCGTGTGTGTGACTATGACAACATAGTTGACTACCAATTCCATAATGGGTTACTCTATAGGTTGGAAAAGTTATGTGTTCCTATAGTTGAGTGACTATAGTTAATCAAAGAGGCTCAAATCTCCAAGGTTAGAAGAAATTTTTGTGTAGGGAAGATAGTAGCCACCTTATAAAGGTATGTGTACTAGCTTAAAATGCAAGAAGATGTAGCTAGGTTCTTAAGAAGATGTATGCTTTTGTACCAGCAAGCCTAGTAACATGAAACAAGGTATATACCATCACTTACCTATACCCACTCATCCTTGGGAAACCATTTACATGCACTATGGGTAATTTGCAAACAACCAGGAAGGACATGACTGCTTGTTCACGGTAGTTAATACTTTTATTAAGATGTGCATTCTCATGCCCTACAAAAATACCATTAGAATTCAAGAAGAATAAAATGTGTTTGGATATATTTGGGTTCACTTTGGAAGCCCAAGGAGCATCATTTTAGATAGGGACACAATAATTCTTAGTGCAATTTTGGACTACATTGTGGGAGAAGATGAAAATGAATTTCAAGAGGTCTATAACATTCCATCCATATACATATGAAAAACTATAAGTAGCCAAAAGGACTACGTACAACTTTGAGGGGTTACAATCAAAAGCATATGAAGACTTAGGATGAAAAATTTGTATATACACAACACTCTTATATATCATTCCATGCTTATACTAGTAAGCCCCCATTTGAAACTTGTTTTGGATATTTATCACCTTCACCTTCGGATATTGCATATGGACAAAAAGGAGGAGGGATCATCTCACAAGGGATTCCCTATGGGAAGAATATTTATTTTGATAAGATTAGATATATCTATCTACAAGTATAGTAAATGTTGTAGATGTCACAAGAAAATTACAAGGTCATGCATGATCAACATATAACAAAGAATTCCTTCAGAGCGAGAGATAGAGTATGACTACAGTTGAAAAAGGAGAGGTTACAAGGTTGTGGTAAGAAAATCGAGGATTTTTTATATGGTCCCTTTGAGATACTAGAATATATCGGAGGTAATTACTATAGACTCAATCTACCCTCATAAATGCACAATCACTCAATAGTGAA
Source organism: Pinus taeda (assembly GCA_000404065.3). Lineage (NCBI taxonomy): Eukaryota > Viridiplantae > Streptophyta > Pinopsida > Pinales > Pinaceae > Pinus > Pinus taeda. The sequence goes on along the minus strand of APFE030533957.1, from coordinate 57,003 downwards.
TGTGAAAAATATGAAACTCCATGATCCTTCCATGATGTATAAGGAAGAGGAAAAATTCCTATCTTCGGTAGAGGATTTAGCACTAGATACTCAAGTAGAGTTGACATATGATACGTTTTATAGAAGATGGCTATAAATACAAGATATTTGTAGCATGACCTCTAAAAGATTAGGTTGAAAGGACAACTTCTAAGCGATGATAAATGGTACTACAAGGAGAATGTAGAGAAGAAATTTCCTCACCTCATTTATTAAATGATTTTTGGGACTAGAATCCTCCCAAAATGGGGAGGTATGATCTATATTGAAGCATCATATTATTTTTCATCCATATTGGTGCTTTCAGCGTGGAAAAATTAGAGGAATCAACTCACAGGACTATTTTCGCTTACGATTTCCAGTTTGGTTAATTTGGATTTTAAACCTTTTGAAGGTAGTTAGAGGAATTTCTTACTTTTTTTTTGGGTCCAAAATTATACACTAAGATACCTTTCCCATAGTGTAATAAATACCTCAAACAAATTTTGTATGCAAAAGCTATACTACCTGGAAGTTAACCTTCCTGCTTTGACCACCATGGTTCATGTGGGTGCTATTTTAGCCCCATTACTCATGTGAAATGGGATATCCATGTGACCATGATGTAAAAGAATCTATAATTCTCAATCTTTTTACACTAATTAAGAGTTGAAGGAGTCAATATTAACGACTAGTAGGCTATTGAGCTATGTTATAACCAAGCCACTAGGAGGAAAAGGGGTTCCATTATATTCAAGTGCATTTTTATTCCATAAATGGACAGAGTAGGTGAGAGTGGATAGAGAGAGACAAAAAATAGAGAGAATTTGCATTATGTAGCAACCCACGGGCCACAGGTCCCACTCCCTTGTACTTGCATCCATTACTATTTTGAGAAAAAGAGAGAAAAGTAGCCTCCCTTTCTATTGGATTTTCTTTCGTAAGGTTTTCCTAGAGTATATATTGTCTCATTGTGGTTTTTTACTATTCATTTATTCCACTATCCTCTATTTTACATATTTCACATGTTGCAAGCATAGTTTGAAAAATTAATTATCAAATCTAGGAATTTAAGGAAAATTAGCCCTCATAGTATAGATTTTGTGTTTTCAATATATTTTATTAGATTTATTCTGACGAACTATCTAGTGAAATATCCACGGAATTTACCATAGCACTACAAATTACTTCAACCTTGATACATCCTCCGAATATATCTTTGACATTATTATTTCGAATTCTTGCTTTTTCTTTTCAACCGAAGAAGGAAGTATTGTTGTCTCTAACTTGTATCCACAAGTTGAGTGATTTTAATATCCATAATTCTTCCTCCATTGAAATTTCTTTATGAATTTTACCATAAAGGGATCTCTCCTACACTTTAATTTGATTGTTGATTTCCTCCTCTTCGGTTCTTGCTTAAAAATACTCAAGCAGTGATTGAATTTACTTTCTCTATTTTTCTAGAAATAGAAAAATGGCATGTTTACCATTCCTTAAGGAAAACCTTTACCAGTTTAATTCTTCTCCAAAACAAAGTTGGGTGATCCCTAAATAGGATTTTCCCATTCCTCTAAAATGATATTCAATACTTTTGGATTCTAAAGCCAAAGAGGAAAAAACCTAAAAGGAATTGGCCTAAAGTTTTGTGATTCACCAACTAGAAGTGATGCGAATATTTGATTAGAGGTTTTCTATAGAATTATCCTTAAAGTGATGATAAAATTGTTTAGAGCAAATCCACCATGAATAAGAAAGTGATCAAGCCTAGTAATAATGTGGCATGGATCAACTATCATATTGGAGTAATGGTTATTCAAAGGATGTAGATACCTCTCGATGCACCTCTTGAGCTTATTGTGATTCCTTTGTAGTTTTGAATTTGTTTCTTGCCAATTTTAAACATTTCATCCTCTTCAAGATTTGTCTCATTAAGCAAGAGTAGCTCACATCTCTAATTTTATAATATCTCACATGGTTCTACTACAAACCTACTAGTGATGCCTCTACAATTCTAGTAGAGAACATTCATTATTTAACCTTTACGGTTTCATGGCCTCCACTTTGAGGAAGTGCTTCATTTCATTGATTCCAGATGGAATTAGTTTGATATCCAACTCCCATTGGTTTCTTAATATTCATCTGTATCCCCAAAATTTTATATTTGTTTACTATTTTTTTTTCATTTGTTAATTTTCCACCTACTTTCTTTGGTTTCCCATATTCTTCCTCATCATATTCTTTATCATCTCCTTCAATTTGTTGTTAATCTTCTTTCCTTTTCAAAACACTTCTATAAATATTAGGATTATCTAAGACTATATCGATTTCCTCTTCCCAATCTGAAAGAAGATTACCACCACAAAAATAAGAGGGTTTTCCTATGAATCAATGATGGGAAACCTATTATGAAAGATAGAATAAATATACTTTATGGAAGGTGATATTTCCTCTACAAAAGAGATGTGGTCCTCTTGAAACAAAATGTTGAGGTGATTTGTATCAAGGATGAGAATAACATAGGAATCACATCTTCGATATAAACCCAAAGTCTCATGAATCGAAGTAGATGAGATGAACTTAGATGAAGTTGGATTGGTTTTATATTGCATGATGCCACTTGATGAAAATTTATGCATTGATGTAGATTTTGACATTTTATATGCTACTTGTTGCATGGATGCAAATTTCTTTAGGCCAACAAGAATCATTTGAACTAAGGATAGAGTTGATTGAGAAGCACTTGAATTAATTTGTTTCTTTGTGCTAATCCTCTTTTATCCACTTGCTACTAATATTATTTGATAATGACCATTTGATTTTGTGGGAGGTGTTTGTTGTAATATTTTTTGAAGTGCCCATACTTATGGTAGATTTTACACTTCAAAGGAAGTTTCTCAATTTTTAGTCTCAAAATGTACTTCTATTTGTGTAGAATGAGAAGGATCACTTTGAAGAGTCCTTTCTCTAGCTCAACCTCAACAAAGATCCTAACATAAGAAAACATTCCATTCTTATGTCCGTATTTGTCTATGTTCCTTCTAATATTGTTTCCAATTATTTTAAGTGATTTTTCATTCCATGGTGTATAGACAGGTGAGGCAAATGGGACCAAGCAAGAATGACAGAAAGGACATCCAACTCAAGATCAAAGTTAGAGATCCTTTAATGTAAAAAAATCACTCTATTGTAGAATAAATAAGGCATGATTCTAAAGGTTAAATCCCTATATTCTTTTGCTTCAAACAAAAATACATAAAAACCTCCATCACATAAGTAGTGGATTTGTTTCCCTTTTATTAGAAGATTCCAATTTTTATGAGCCAAAATGACCATCAATTTGCGTGAAGACTAGATCCCATGAATTTTCCTACCAATCCTACTTTCACCAAAGCTAGTTCCATGTGGAAAGAGGTGGAAGCCAAAAAAGGAAAATCAGTGATTTTATCCACTTTCTTCACAAAGTAAGATGGCTAAGGCTTCAAAGGAGTTCTCTCAAGAGCAATGATGGGAGTACAAAAGGTTAACGAATCTATGTCTAGACAGGGAGGAAAACCCTCCAAGATCTAGATCCATATATGTGTAACTATGGAAGGCCTACTAAGTAGAGGGATGGAATATGCCCCACTTTGTAAACAAAGTTATTTAGAAAATTATTGATGATATGTATTTATTTAATTAAAACAACAATAGTTATCAATTAAATATTATTTCTAGATAATGAAACTAAGATTTTTAAGATAATATGATACATCATATTGAAGCTTAATAATTTTATATATATATATAATTTGTATTTAGCTACTTTCTAAAAATAATAATAATAAGTATATAAAATTAACTTCCATATATTGCAATTTTTAATTATGTGTCTATAACAAAATGAAAAAGTAAATGTGAATGAAAACAAGAATTATAAAAAATATATTTAATGAATTAAATCTCAATATTTATGTGTGATGGACATACTGATGCCATTGATGATAACTGGTGTCATTAGTTTCAAATGGGATGTCTGAGGAAGTAGCAGTATCAATCATGAATCAAAGCAAGCAACATGATCAAGTTTGATCTTGTGCATGGCCTCATCAAGTGAAATCAAAGTGGTTTTTATTTATTGAGTATTTTTTAGTGATATGATGCCCAAATAAATCTATTAATGGTATAGTTGGATAGTCCTCTCTGAGACCTTTCCATCAATATATTACACTTGGAAAAAATCCTCTTGAATGAGAAGTTATGATCAATTTAATTTGGCAACTGTAATGAGGACCAAAAACATGAAATTCACTTGAAAAACACCAAAATTGTTAAACATTACACATCTCTTGAGTGGATCCATGAATAAGTAGTGAAATATATGACATATGTCAAAAAAACGTGTACATTGTTTAACCTATTAAAGTTCATGCAACTTTTAGAGTATCTAACCATTAAAATTCTCATGAACAATGGTTATTGTGTCAACATGACTAAAATTTAATGAAGACTACACTTCGACGTTGGCCTAGTCGTATCATGATACATGGTATGGATTTATTTGATCCCTCAACTAGTTTTCATGTGGACTCACCACATAGTCATCGATGATGTGGCACTATTGACATGATGAATTACATTTGGACAAATGGAAACAATGGCACGTGGTCATTATTGATCATCCCAAGATGGTGACATGATAGTAAATAATGATGTGTCTAGTGATGATGATGTGGTGAGAGGAGGATGATGTGTCATATTACCATGATGCCACATGGAATGACAATATGGGTCTTTAAGATGTCTAATAAGAAAAATTCTTTATGAGACACGGCCCACCCAGGATGCACCACTTTTCAAGCATGATGTCGTAGTGACATCAATAGTTAGGTAAATATATCCCCTAAATCTCAATCATTTGGTATGGTGGCATGGGTTGGCCCAGTTCCTTAAGAGGGATTCCATCGTGTATAAATAAGAAGCATTGTTCGAGCCTTAAATGGAAATCATGGAGTTGGGAGAACAACATGAAGGCACAGCTTTTGTGGTTATTTTGAGGCATTGCAGCATGGTGGTTGCATAATTGAAACCCTACAGGGTTCTTTGTTATGACATGGAGAGTGAGAAACTCATTTTATTAGGCATTTGTCTAGTTGTTCATCCCAACCCTATGGCAATACAATATTTTTGATGTGGAGGAAGAAACTCATTTTATTAGTTTTAGTTTAACCCTATCACAATAATATTGATGTCGATTGGTTTTTTTTTAGTTATTCGGTTCAACCCTATGGAAATACAAATATTTTTAATGTGGAGTAAAAAATGCATTCGATTGGTTTTATTATGACCCTATGGAAATTATGTTGACATGGATTGGTTGTTTTCTTGGTTGTTAGGTTTGACCCTATGGCAATACAATATTGTTCATGTAGAGTAAGCAACTCATTTGATTAGTTTTGTTCTAAACATGTGGAAATATCGTTGACATGGATTGGTTTTTTGTTTGTTTGTTCCACCAACCTTATGGCAATACAAATATTTTTGATGTGGAGTAAGAAGCTCATTTTATTGGTGTCGTTCTAACCCTCTGGTGATAATATTGACGTGGATTGGTTTTTTGCATGGTTGATTAGTTTTACCTTATGGAAATACAATATTATTGATGTGGAGTAAGAAACTCATTCAAGTGGTTTTGGTCTGACCTTATGGAAATACAATACTACTGAACTGGAGTAAGAATCTCATTTGATTGGTTTCACTCTAACCCTATGGCAATACAATATTGTCGACACATATTCATTTGATTGGTTGTTTGTTTGGCCCATGTTCTGAGGTGGAGAGAATAACTTGATTGGTTGATGATTGTCTTCGATATGGGATGATATTATTGGTCAAGTCCTAGTATTTGTAGCCCAACACCTCAAGGACCTTGAGGTATGCATTAATAAATTATGCATACCAATCATGCAAAAATATCCCTGTAGCACAGTCGGTTGGTTTATGTTTTTTTCCTCCTGAGGTTGAGGGTTCGAGCTTGTTGGTAGGTTGAATATTTTTTAATATTTTATTTGGAGAAAAAATAGCCATTTTATCAAAACACTTAACCCAACAAAAGGTAGTCAACCTTATGCATTGTTTTAGAACGAGAAATGAAAATAACTATTTTATAGAATAGTTAATATTTTCTAATGTTTTGGGGTCAAATTGAGTGCAAATTGACTTTGAAAAATAATTATTGGTTGGATTTCCTTATAATTTAATAATGGGAAGTGTCACTCAGTGGATTGATTGGGTTGGGGAAAATATTGAGGGAGCTTGGAGGAAATGGTTCTCTAATATGATTTACCATGATTTCAAGGCTTTTCCCCTAATCCTATGACGGGGTGTATGGCTAACCCAAATTAGAGCCTTGTTCCAAGATAATATTTCAATTTGTGAACACACTAGGGCTAAAACCATGGAAATAGTAGAACATTTCCCTCAAGAAAATGGGGTATCCCCTCCCAAGATTGTAATTGCAGAAAACCGTGATCACTCTTTCCCATGGAATTTTTTTGATGGTGCATCATATAATTCTAGGAAGAACATTGTAGGAATTTTTGTCATATTCCTTTGAGTCTGACACCTTTTTAGAGTAAAAATGGGGCTCAGTCTAGGGTCCAATAACATGGCTAAACACATGGCTTGCAAAAATATTATCATATTTACCTTAGCTAGAAGATGCACTTGTATCCAACTTTATGGTGACTTCATGTTGATTATAAACAAGTTAACTGACATTAAAATATGCAGGAATGTTGTTATTATCCCTATATTTAAATAAACTAAGTGGATGATCAATATTTTTAACTACTTCACATGTTCTCACGCCTATAGGGAAAGGAATCATGATGCAGATCACCTTTCCAAAGGAGGACCACAAATGTTAGGAGGACCCTAGTAGGTCACAGACTAACATGATGGCACTACCACTATTATTTTATTACATAGAAATTTTTAGGATATTTACACAAGGGCTCAATGAATCAGCATCCAACACTAGTTCTAAATATGTTTTGACAATCATTTCATGATAATGATAGCACTCAGATAGTTTATATTTGTAGGAAACTTTTGTTCTCTTCAGCAGAATGTAATTCACTAGAAAATAGTTTTTTTTTTTTGTTTTTTGTTTAGGTGGGTCATATATCCCATATGATCTATCCATTTATGAATGCACCTAGAGAAGGCATCTGCATAATGTAATTTTATCATTACCTTGAATAATGAAATTATGGTTTTTTTACTTGGGAAAAAAAATGATAAGGGGAAGATGGAAACAATTGTTGAGAATTGGGAGGTCATGATTATTGGTAATACAAGCAGGTGAATAGGTTTTTTTATTTATGAACAAAAGGAAAGTTGATTTTATTATGATTTGAAATTATGAATCCAATATAAAATATTGTGAGAATTTATCCACACTAGGTTGAAGAAGGAGGTGGGTTTATCCACTGAGGTTGGTGTCTCAATTAGGTTAAATCATACAACAACTCAAAGCTTACACATCTTCGTTGTTGATGTCTCAACCAGTTTGTATCCTGTTGTAAGTGGGTGCTTGCACATTTTGTGGTTTTGTGTCTCCATCAGGTTAGTTCTTGCAAATCTATGTAAATAAATTAAAGAATATGAATACAAAAGAATTCATGGTTTTCTACCACAAGGGTTTCCACATAAAACCTGATTTTCTCATGTGTTGATTTGATCATGGTTTCTTCATGCACAATTTATTCATTGTTATTATGCCCTACTATATAATTAACTATTGATGAAATCATTTGAAATAATGTCTTTTTCGTTACAATGATTCAACCCCCTGTCTTTGTGTCATATTTGGTCTAACAAATGGTATCAAAGTAGGTTCCTTTAGGAGAAATTAATCGTTGGAAGGTTGATCTCGAGAAAGATGACCACTATCATGTCATTAAGAAATCCCCATCAATTTGATATGATATCTAATTTTAAGGTCACAGACCTGCCAAACACAAAATTGGTGTATGAGACCAAACTATGGATCCGACTATGCTTTCTAGAAGATAAGTATAGAAACCTACTTCATTTCCTTTGGAGTTGATGCTTCGGTAGCAGTAGAGAACAATGATCAAGTACCTAACTCTCATCCTATAAATATAGCCAATAAGTCCCTCTATACAACTAATGCAATAGCTAAGCATGCCATTTTGAGTGGTTTGTCAGAAATAGAATTTATCAAAGTAATGCATTTTAAGTCATCTCATGATCTATGGAATAAGATTAAAATTTATTATAAAGGGGGAAAGAAAGTGAAGGAAGCCAAGCTACAATCTTACAAGGCTCATTTTTCAACTCTATTGTAGGTCTTAGTGAAGAAATCAAGAAGGATATCATCATTCAAAAAATATTAATATCTCTACCCCTAAGATTCAATCTCAAGGTATCAACCCTCAAAGAGATATCAAACATGGATAAGTTGATCATGGGAAAGATTCATGGAACAATCTCAGCATACGAACTCAAGACCAAGAAGGAAAAGTCGAGAATCAAAGAAGCAACATTCAGAGAAGCCAAAGGAGGAAAGAATGAGAATCAAGTAGACTCTAATAATGAATCAAATGAAGGATAAGCAAAGTTTGTCAAAAAACTAAATAGGGGAACTAGAAAATTCAAAGGTAAACTTCCTTGCAAATGCTTTGAATTTCCTTATGAAAAAATGAATGATAGTGATGATGAAGTAAGATTCGATTCAAAGAATAAAAAGAAGAAATGAGATGCCAAAAAGAAGAACTTATTCTAAAAAGAAGAAAGAGGTTACAGGAGCAATGGAAGTGTGACTGATGATGAAAGAGGTGAAATATTATTCTTCATTGAAGAAAAAGTAATTGAAGAAGAAATCAATTATGAAGGAGAACTCAGAAGTGCATTGAAAGAAATAAAAACCCTAAGAAAGCGGGTGGGACAACTAGAGCAGCAACTCTAAGAAAGATATCAATATGGAGATTTCATTCTCTCTCTCAAGGTCGAGCTAGAACAAGCCAAGAGGATAAAGGAGTTTCTATGAGAACAAATGAGAACAAAGAAAGAACTTTGTGAAATATTAGAAGAAGAAGTTGTGCTTTTGAAAGAAGATTTGGAACAATGTAAATCAATCACAACCTAAAGATTCTAAGAGGGTGTCAGTCTCTAGATCATATTCCCAACATTCAAATATATCCTCTCATCAAAACAGGCCTTGGTTACTAGGAAAGTTGTGAGACATACAAAGATAAATTTATTTCAAGGACCTCAAATGAATGTCATCCCAAGAATCATGGTCAAACATTCATTGGATCTAGAGGAAACTCATTGAATATTCTAAGAAAGTGATGAATCAGCCCAAGCATGTCCATTTCAACATTTTGATTATTCTCAAAATCATACAAGAAATTACCAAGATACATCCAACCCACATGAAAAAAGGGACCAGGGTGAAAGTGTGGAGTCCCCCATGATGGCAATATTCTCAATGGTTCCACAAGAAGAAATGTAGAAAGAGTAATAAATTAGAAAAAAGATGAATCCCCTTCATAGACCAACTTCAAAAGATATGTCACATCAACACCCCCATATGCCACTAGGTATCAAAATAAGTTTTCTATCATTATTTTTTATGTACAAAATTTGGACAAAAAGCATGGGATTGCATAACCTATGATGTTATCAAGTATAGAGGATATGATCAAGTTCCTCGGCTCATATATATGGACCAAATTAGAAGTTATGATAACAAATCATATGGGTCATTTCCGCCAACATTCAAGCCCAATATAGAGTGTTGCATAAACGAAGGACACATAACACATATCTACAAAATCAACTTAAGGTGGCACAAGGGAGAGGAACTCTCTACTAATCCAAGAATTAACACCAAGGAGTGGATAATGAAATAAGAAGAACTAAGGTTAGATATGACCCCTCATATCTAATTGTTTGGTGGAGGCTTCTTCGTTTGAAGTCGTTGGGACAGGGTCCCCCTATGTTCATATTTTGACTAAGTTTTTTAAAAGCCTCTGCATATTAACAAGTGGAGCACAAAACGCGCAGGCCACTAAGAGTTAAGGGGTTTTAGGAAGGTCAAAGCCCCTTAGTTTTTGTATTGTTTTGAGCTCCGCCCATGGCTTGCATATCATGGTATTGTAATAGGAAAACATACATAAAGAGATGTTTTAGCAAGTATAAGAAAATCAATTCATGAGACGATATGTTTTTGAGTCTGTGTTTGTGAGATCTTTCTGTATTCAGGAGAAGGGTAAGGCTCTTACTATTGTGTGCATAAAGACCTTGGTAAATCCATAGTTGAGTGTGCGGGCCGCAACAATTGTGTGCATAGGGTCTGAAAATATATGTTTTGAAGATATGGAATAATAAATAATATTTGGAGCAATTTTGTGTCTGAACTGTATACTTATGTCTTTTCTGTATTTATGCTTGGTTCAATGTCATTTATCTGTATTATTGTCTTAATTACACTGCAAAGATCTGGATCTACTGTTATATGCTATGTTATGCTTAGTTAAACCCTTAGGCAAAACTCATAACTATGTTTAATTGGAAATTGCTTTAAGTTTGGGGATTTGGAGGATAAGGGTTTGTGAAGGTTAGATCAAGCATTAAACTAAAGAAACACCTTACCCCCACATCAGAGCCTTATGAATGAAGAAACCTAGTTCTAGCATCCCCCAATACTACTTCAGGTGAGACTCCAGCCTTCACTAAGCATGTTATTTTTGAAAGCACCAGTAGTGTAGGGTTTATTGGTTAGCGCAACTAACTTTGAACCTGGTCCAAGCCCCCTCAAGCCAACAAATGGTTTTGTTTCCAGGACCGAGATATATCTGAGGGATGTGTGATGTGGTGTCCGTGGATACCAACTAAGAAATAAATCGAGAAGTGGATAGATTAGAAGTTGCATGAATTTGTAACTTAGGAGAAGCGGAATCTACATTTGTCAAAAGAAAAGTGGTTACAAAGATACCTCTACACAAAAGTACATGAATTCCCTTGCGAATTACATGAATGGTTGTCCAAACTAGTAGATATCGAACCTACTTGCAAGCACGATGAGCCTATTGTGTGGACTCCTGAATTAGTCAAACATCTTCAAGGATCTGATTAAGGTTGCAAGGGTTGTTGATTACTAGATTGGTAGTATCTTGGGAAGTTTCATTATTGAATTTGCAATCGATACATCTGTGTCTTATAGCGAATCTGAACACCAATTCTTCAAAGGTCTGAGAGGTAAGTACCTAAAATTGCTAAAGACTTGGATTAAAATGTTGTTGTGTGAAAAAGGGGTTATGCCTTTACATTAATGTTTAAGAGAGGTCAGACTGGATCTATGCAAATTGGAAAGTGATTCAAAGTAGATCTAGGCAAATTCGTCGGGAGTGAACATAGTCCTTTATTAGGAGAGTCGGGAAGTGAAGAAGAAAGAAGTAGCCCTAGTATACCTAGAGGTGCATCACAGTTAGTAGATTAGGATACTTCCGGCATTCCATATCCATCCACTCCACCGCCGCCTCATACACCTATGCCTCCATCTCCGCCTCCACCTTCTCTATTCAGTATGGCGAATATAGTGAAAATTCCTGTATTAAGGGGTCAGGGATCAAAGGATCCCGATTAGTTTTGTTTCGTCACAGAAGCTGTGTGGGAAGAACAGCAGGTCAATGATTATTACATGAAGAAAGCATAGTTGGTTAAAGTGCTACAGGACAGAGTGCTTACCTAGTACATTAGATATAGTATGACTCATCCAGCTGCTTTGTTAGCTAACACGAAGGATGCGCTCAATGCAGAATTTGGGAAGTCGAAGTCGCAAGCTCAATGTGTGACTGAAATAAAGAAGATCAAGAAGAGGGTTAACGAGTCTATGTGGGATATAGATCAGTGAATGAAGTGTTTACTAAGCCAAGATAATCTTCATATTTCAGATGAACAACATCAGCACTGGTACATAGCTATGTTATTTCCTCACTTAAGATTGTCGTTATCTCAATAGAAGATTGGGTCTGAGACCGAAGCATTGGAGATCATGATGAAGATAGAATCTTCGTCAATCCAAGGCACAAATTTAGGTGTTCAACAAATCTAGTTGTAGCTAGCAAGCCTACGTATGGATTTGCAGGATCTGAAGAAGGGAAAGGAGGTTAAATCAGAAACACATTGTGAAATTTGGTGCACAAAGTGCAAGACTGAAGGTCAGCATAAAGATCAGTTCCCTGTATTTTGGGATTATATAGTTGCAGGGGGTCCCAACCTACTGAAGCCAAAATCATCCATTAGATCAAGCACCAGTGCAAGTGCCTGGTAGCATCTACCAAGTGTCAGGACAACATTCGATAGATAATTGTTCTCTATTACAAAACTTTGTACAGTCTCCAAAGCAACTCTTTTGTAACTTTTGTAAATCGGTTGGTCATGATGAAATGAATTTTCAAAGCTATGAATTGATGATGGACAGGACTCCAATGTAGAGAATATAGGTTGAAAACCTACACATAACCATCAAGGCTCACCTGCAGCTCGTAGAGGATTCCAAGGATGGGTAAGAGGACGAGGAGGAGGAGATGGAAGAGTTCAGGGCGAGATCATCTGCTACAACTATGGAGAACCAGGACAATTTGTGTGCAACTGCCAAAATACAACTCACCCTTCTTGTCAATATTGTCGGTAATTTGATCATGTCATAGAATATTGCCTGCTATTAATAGCGAAGATGTAGGAAAAGAAGAACGAACTACTGGCACATAATATTCAGAGGATGAGATCCGAGCCACACAAAGATGATCCTAATATAAACATAGTCACACAAAGTGGTATAGCCATTGGTGAAGACAAAATCGAAGGAAAACAACCAGTATCGGATCTATGGTTTCGAAAAGCCAGTGAGAAGAATGTTGGGTTTAATTTACGTAAAGAAAAAGAGACATTCATGGAGGCAAGAAATTTTTTTAAGGATCCAGGTGCTTCTACGTATAAGAATTAGATTTCGTTAGTCCCATGAAAGGAGAAACCTGAAGAAGTTACTGTGATGTAGGATTCAGATTCCGCGATGTTAAAATCAATTTTGCAGACCTGCATGAAGTTATTATGGGATCAAAAAGCAGTTGGATGACTGCAAGAGCTGATAGATAACTGCGCCAGCAAGGATAAGCCATTATCAAAACAATGCATAGTCAATAAGGTGAACCAAAGCAAGAAGCGAACTAGTAGGGAGATGTGGTTGACAGTGTAGATTGGTGATTTTGACATGGATCAAGTAATCCTAGACTTGGGCTCTGATGCTAACGTAATGCGAAAGAAAACTTGGGAATGTATGGGGAAGCCTAAGTTATAGTGGTTGCCAATTCAATTGTGCATGGAAAACCAGTAAAAGATAATTCCAATGGGTCGCCTGCATGGAGTAATAGTAGATATTGAAGGTGCAAGTGCAATGGAAGATTTTTAAGTTATTGAGATAGTAGATGACAATAATCCATACCTAGTGTTGCTCAATATTGATTAGGCCTTCAACATGAATGTAATCATTAATATAAAGAATTGAAGCATGCTATTTGAAAGGAATGTTCTTTGAGTGATTGTTCTGTTGGATCCAACAGAAGGTGCATGATACATAAAACTAGTATGTGATTATTATGAAGATGAAGACATTGACCACATATATATTCTATCTGCATGAAATGAAGATTTAATCAATCCCACTGCATATAGAAGGATAAGATGGAAAAGGATAGTTCTTGCCAATCAGATTTAGATGAAGAGTTAGAAAACTGGAAGAATCAGTTGCATGAGGTCTCTACGCTACAATGTAATTAACTTATAAAGTTGTTACATTCTATATCTATTGAGGTACGTAAGTTTCCTTATTATGATGTCTTGGATGATGTCAATATGTTTCTTAACCATTTTGAAACAAACGTACCAAAGGAACATCAGTTATAGGCCTTAGATCTAGTGTTGAGAGCAATGTCTGCAAGATGGTGGGGTATGCACAAGGATAATTTTGTTGACTAGAAGGAATATTGTAGAACGATGCGATTAAGATTTGGCTACGCAAACACCTGACTCACTGAAAAAGTACATAGGAAAGGATGATCTGCGCGAACATTTGGCTCGATGGACTAAGGCATGGGGTGAGGTACTTTAACTAGAGTGGGTGCATATCTTTATTCATACCTTAGATGTTATTCCAAGGAACTGGTATTTAGAGATGAAGCTATGACATAGGACTATTGATTGGGATGAAATGAAGGAAATTTTGTTACTGACATCAGTTTTGAAGACGAGTTCAAATGCATTGATGAAGCTCTTCAGGAGATTAAAGCAACAATATTCCAAACACTCGTAGAGCCTATCACTTTTATAATAGCTACAACATGCTTTGGAATGTTACAATGTTACTATAGAAGAAGGCAATGAGGATTCTGCAGAACATTTCTTCAAATTCAAGGAATGAGGATTCTGTGGATCCTGATTCTAAGATGGTAGATCACGACGTAATGGAGGAATGCCTAGCGTAGCTTCTTGCATTAGAGGGAGATTGATTTTTGGCTGGCTTCCATTAGCAAGTGCAGAAAGCTAGAGAAAAGGTGTGGCATAATCAACACATTAAGCAACATACTTTTAAGAATGGATATTTGGTCCTCATTTATGAAAAAACACTTACCGAATTTTGGGGGAGGTTTGAGATGCATTGGCCAGGAATGTACGTGATTAAGGATATTTCAGATGGTGACGCAGTTCAACTCGCGAAGCTTAATGAGGAAGTGCTTCCTAGCAGGATTAATTGGAGCATATTGAAGGTTTATAGGGATGATCCCACCCTTTTGAAATGACTGCATGACAATAGAAATGTCTTAGTGCTCCTGGAAGTTGAAAGAGAGTGCAGGACTATAAACTACACTGCTGAGGAAAAATTCTATAGAAGAAGGAGGGTTGCATGATGTTTAGGAAGATGGCGTAGGTGGAAGCTGTGATGAGGTAGCTGCATCATAAGGAAGGGCCATGCGTAGCTTGCCCAGAATATGACTGTTGGTAGTGGTACAGTTGATTTGACAAGGAATTTTCCATTAAAAAGAGTGGGGGAAATGTGTTTAAGGCGCAAATCTAGGAAAATCTACCACCAAATTCACATTTATGAGGAACATATGAGGGGTAATAAGCAATTTGAATTTGAAATAGGTTATAAATATTGCACCACGCTGCACATTTGGAAACTTTTCTTCTTGATAATTCGTTGTGTGTTTTTGTGCTTAAAGAGCCGAGTGTGTTGCTGCATGTTTGGTTACCTAAGTTGGGAGGAAGTTAAGCAAGATTTTCTGAAGAGAGGAGTAGGAAACATCATGACTGCAACACCGCCAATCCATGCTACAACACCTAGGTCACCGAGGCCAAAGACTACTACCTCTATAGCAGGAGATAAAAAGAAAAAAAAGCTACAACGAACCCTTATTCGACAATTGTCATGGAAAATTCCAACTGAGCAGAGACATAAGCAAAAATGGATAAAAACAAGAAGCCAATGGAGCCGCAGAACTTGGAGGAAGAAGATCTAAATGAAGGGCTTGAGGATATTAGCACAGAAGGAGTAGAACCAACGTCAAAAGTGGCTAAGAATCCAGACTCTATCAAATTTAAGGTATTCACATCATTGTTGTTGGAGGAAGTGCCCATTGAAGGTGAATTGTTGGCGTGGGTACTCCAGCTCTGCATGGAAGATTGGGATTTGAGTGACTGTGAGAAATTTCCACAGCTAGAACCCATCAAGTATTTGAAGGCAGTGTGGTATGAGGAAGTGGACCTCACAAGACTTGAACCAATGAAATGGGTAGTTTGTATTGAGTGCACAGGATTACTGAACATGTTGTATGTCCCACACTTTAGCCGAAGAAACATCAACACTATTTTTGTGCACTGGTTGTTGGCGTTGGTCCATGATGGGTTCCTATGGCTAGGAGAGCCCATCCCAATTGATGACATGTTGATACGAGGAATCACAGTGTTTCCATATCAAGGCGTGAACCCCATAGATGCTTTTGTGGGGAAGTCACTTGAGGAATGTTGGAAAAACATATGAAGAGTCACTTCGAGATAATTAAGAAGTCTAAGGGATATGCCATCAGTTCAATCAGAGACGAAGTTGTGTGGTTTTCTGCACAGATCTTGGAAGGAAATATCATGAGGAAGTGTTGAGTAGATGAAGTGCCGACACTAGCGGTATCCTTGGCTACGCAATGCAGTAAGGGGTTTCGGTTCAACTGGGAAGGCTATCTATGCCAAGAATTCCTCGAAGATTTCCGCGAAACACAGGAGAAGGGAAAATCATTCCACTACGAGTGGCTCTTATTATTGATCTCACTGATAGCTTGGAGGACACCAGATGATTCATAATTCCCCACTATGGATCTGGAGTTGCGCGACGCTTCCAGATTTACCTCACTATCGGAAATAAAGGACCCTTCCCGTGTTATAGAAAATAAGTTATTCTAGGTTTTATTCTAAATGGTTCTACGAATGGTGATCAACGAGAAGCCAAGGTTTTCACTGAGTCTATCCAAAGAATATCAGTGCATCGCAAACTTCAAGGCCAATTTCCACCATGTATATATCTGTGTGAGATGTGATTTGACAAAGACATGGACGGCGTTGCCATTTCTAGTCACCGAAGAAGATATCACCCAACTACTGCTTCAGTGATCGATTAACTGGATCATTCTAACAGTAGTTGCAGAAGGCACAATAGGGACTGTAAATATGCACTGAAGGAAAAGAAGAAGGTGACCATCGATGTAGACAAGAATATTGCATAGGGACCAGAGTGCAAGCAAAAATAAGAACATCACAAAGAATAACCTAATTAGGGTGGAAAAGACCCCTATGTATACCTAGAGGATGTTGATTCTAAATTTATTCTAAACTGGAAACAGAAGACAAGTGTGGGAGGTGCACATAAAAAGAAAAAATATAGTAATTATGTCAGCACAGAGGCCATGGTCCTCCCTGAGGGGGACCTCGATGAAATTGGAGACATCGTTCAAGTTGCGATGGAGGATATTTGGGGAAAATCGAGGAGCAATACAAAACCGTGCTGACAAAGGTCCAAAAGGGCCTCAAAGAAATGCAAGTTCGGGCGAGCCAGGTTCAAGAGAGCATGGTTCAAGTGAGCCGATCTCAGGTGAGTGTGGAACCAATGACATCAGGCAGTGTGCAATTGGTACTCACTTCTGAGCTTCACGTTGTACCCCTACGTGATGGATATTTACACTTGCATAATGCCAAAGATAGGGAGAGCACGCAACCGCTTAAGGACGTGAGTATTAACCTTGCGAAACTCCCTCTGCAAACATTTCATGAGATACATTAGGGTGTAGCGAATGAACTTAAGGTGCGAGAGCAATGAGCTCTCATTGTGATAAAAAATGGTAAGATCACTAGTAAGTAAGTGTGCGATGAAAAGCACAAAGCTCTCCAATATCGTAATGAGGCAGTTGCACGAAAGAAGCAGTTGGAGTAGGCCATTTTCATAGTATGTAGTGAGCTTCCAGAGCTCCAAATTCAGTCTGAGGCCACTTCAGAAGACAAAGTGCACCAACTGGCAGATGCATTCAAAGAGTCAAAGATGCAAGTGGATAAGGTTCATTTTGATATGGAAATGCAAATTATTGAGCTTCAATTGAAGCTACAACCCACATCACCACTAGAGATCCAAGAGTAACATG
Source organism: Pinus taeda (assembly GCA_000404065.3). NCBI lineage: Eukaryota > Viridiplantae > Streptophyta > Pinopsida > Pinales > Pinaceae > Pinus > Pinus taeda. The sequence goes on along the minus strand of APFE030533957.1, from coordinate 39,232 downwards.
AGGCTGCCATCAAAACATACATGGAAAAGCTTGATACTGTAATCAAGGGTTGTAGCCAACTATTCGAAGAAACGCTAGAACTGTGAGCCTCACTGCAGGAGGACCCACAGGTGAAAAAAATTGAAGTAGCCATCTGGGATAAGCAACTGCAGTACGATCAGACCAAAGCAATGGCGCACACCTTAGCACTTGTGCAATGGTTTGCCTGGTTGAAAGAAGGGACATCCCAGCAAGCACAGATCGAGGAGTTGCGGAAGTAGATGTAGATTATCACTACGTGGATGTATCATTGGGAAGAAGAGATAGGGAAGCTCTCACAAAATAAGGAAGGCAAACTCAAAAGTATGTAGCAAATGCAGTAAATAATCAACTTAGCAGCTAAAGGACAAACTACAAAAACTTTGGTCAAATAAGTTCAACAGGCAACAGCCCAATGCACGGAGGTGCTTCACCTAGTGAAATCTTCGTTCATCACTTGAAAGCCAAGATACAGAGCATACCAGCAGAGTGAATCAAGGACGAGTCACATCTTTGTGTTGGGGGCCTATTGGGACGAGGTCCCCTAGGTCGATATTTTGACTAAGTTTTGTAAAATCCTCTGCATTTTAAGAAGTGGAGCGAGCAGTGCGCAAGACACTAGGAGTCAAGGGGTTTTAGGAAAGTTAAAGCCCCTTAGTTTTTGTATTGTTTTGAGCTTCACCCATGGTTTGTAAACCATGGTATTGTAATAGGAAAACGTATATAAAGGGATGTTTTAGCAACTCTAAGAAAATCAATTCATGGGATGATATGTTTTTGAGTTTGTAATTGTGAGATCTTTATGTATTCGAGTGAAGGGGAAGGCCCATGTTGCTATGTGTGCAGAGACCTTGGTATGTCCACAGCTGAGTGTGTGGGCCCCTGCAGCTATGTGCATAGGGCATGAAACTATATGTATTGAAGATATGGAATAATAAAGAGTATTTGGAGAAATTTTGTGTCTGAACTGTATACTTATTTGTTTCATGTATTTACTCTTATTTTAATGTTATTTATCTGTATTATTTTCTTAATTACACTACGAAGATCTGGATCTACTGTTATATGTTATGTTATGCATGATTAAACCCTTAGGTGAAGCTCATAACTCTGTTTAATTAGAAATTGTTTAAGTTTGGGGATTTGGAGGATAAGGGTTCATGAAGGTCAGATCAAGCCTTAAACTGAAGAAGCACCTTACCCCCACATCACATAACCCTTTAGATGCAAAAAATCTGGTTCTAGCATCCCCCAATACTACCTTGAGTGAGACTGTAGCCTGAGCTAAGCTTGTTATTGCCGAAAGGGCCGATAGTGTAGGGTTTGTTGGTTAGCGCAACTAACTCAGAACCTAGGTCCAAGCCCCCTCAATCCAATGGAAGTGAGGCTTGAAGAAGCAAGATTATTTAGGCAAGATGTAAGAAAGACAATAACTAATAAAAGAAGATCAAGGAAACTTAATAAAATATTAGCAATAGCATAACAACAGCTATATAGATAACTTATACACAAGGGGGATAGGTCGACCATCAGAACAAGCAATCTAACAAACAATTGAAAATCATGTGATCCAACATCCATTGAAATAAGAAATTAATCAATCTTGGGATAAATGTTAGTGTTTTTGAAAGAGGAAAATGAGCATAGCTAGAAGTATTTGCAAGGAAATAATTTATCAATAGGGGAATATTCACATAACAGGAAGCATGCTTTGAGGTGGCGATTCAATTTACACCAAGATCAGGTCCATAGGAAAGTTTAGGAATAGTTATGGATCAATGATAAGCAATCATGTCCCTTCGCTATTGATGTTAAAGGGGGAGAGAAAAAATAAATGTAAATCATGCATTGAATCCATAGGTGGACTTTGGATACAAAGAAAATATTAAAGGATAGAAAGTAGGATCAGGAAGGAAGAATCTTCACAGTTAGTTTGGGGGAGTCCCCAACATGTCAGGGCGAGTTTGGTCTATTTCCATCAATGAATATCAATTTTTGGAGGTGTTAGCATCAATGAAAAAAGGAGATATTGTTGGAAATAGTGTTTCCATTGATTAAAATCAGTGTCATTGATGTCGAAGGGGATGTCTAAGGAAGCAGTAGTGTCATTCATAAATCAAGGGAAGCAATTTGATATGCTAATATCTTGCATGCCCTCATCAACTGAAATAAAATAGGTTTGAATTTTATTGATATTTTTTCAAATATATGATGCTCAATTAAATTTATTAATGTTATATTTGGATAGTCCTCTCTGATACCTTTCCAATAGTATATCACACTTGCAAAAACACCTCTCGGATAAGAAGTTATGATCAATTGAAGTTGGACATTGGAATGAGGACCAAAAACACCAAATTCATTTGAAAATGACCAATTTTTTTAAACATCACACATCTCCTGAGTAATTCCATCAACTTGTGGTGAAATCCATGGTGGTTGTTAAACAAATTTGTGCAATATTTAACCTATTAAAGTTCGAGCAGCTTCTAGAGAATTTGGTCATCGCAATTCTTGTGAAACATGCACAAAATTTAATGAAGGCCACACTTCCATGTTGGCCCAGCCTATTGTGACACATGGCATGGATCTATTTAACCCCTCAATAGATTTCCTTGTGGACCCCCTAGACAGTCATTGATGACATAACAGTCTTGATAGTGATGAATCACATTCGGACAAATGGAAATAGTGACACATGGCCATTAGTGGTTCGCCTAAGATGGTGATATGGAAGTAAAGGATGACATGGCTAGTGACAATGATGTGGTGAGAGGAAGATGATGTGGCATCCTATCCTGATGCTACATAGCATGTCAATATGGGTCTTTTAGTTGACCAATAAGCAAAATTATTTGTGAGATGTGGCCCATCTAGGATGCACCATGTAGCTAGTATGATTTCATAGTGACATCAGCAACTAGGTAACTAATACCCCTTAAATATTGGTTATTTGTTATGGTTGTATCATATATGGGTTAGCCTAATTCCTTAAGAGGGATCTTTTCATGTATAAATAAGAAGCATTGTTCGAGTCTTAAGTCAAAATTATGGAGTTGGGAGACCATCATGAAGTAGTGGCCTTCGTGGCTAGTCTAAGGCATTGCAAACGGTGTTGGTTACAGGGCCGAAACCCTATGGAGTTCCCTGGTATGTCATGTAGAGTGAGTAGCTCATTTGATTGGTCGTTTTTCTAGTTGTTTGACTTAACCCTGTGGAAATACAAATATTTTTTATGTGGAGGAAGAAATTCATTTGATTGGTTTTAGTTTGACCCTATTGCAATATTATTGACATCGATTGGTTGTTTGTTTAGTTCTTCAGTTTGATCTTGTGGAAACATAGATATTTTTTACATGAAGTAAGTAATTCTTTTGATTAGTTTCAGTCTTACCCTATGGAAATATTGTTGACATGAATTGGTTGTTTGTTTGGTTGTTCGGTCTAACCTTATGGAAATACAATATTGTTGAAGTGGAGTAAGAAACTCATTCGATTGGTTTCAGTTTGACCTTGTGACAAGAATATTAATGTTGATTAGTTGTTTTTTATGTTGTTCAATCTTAACTTGTAGTAATACAAATATTTTTTACATGCAGTAAGAAGCTCATTTGATTGGTTGCAGTCTAACCTTGTGACAATACTATTGACATGGATTGGTTGTTTGTTTGGTTGTTTGATCTAACCCTATGGAAATACAACATTGTTGACATGGAGTAAGAAACTCATTTTATTGGTTTCAATATGACCCCATGGCAATACAATACTATTGACCTGGAGTAAGCAACTCATTTGATTGGTTTAGGTTTGTCCCTATGGCAATACAATACTATTAACATGGATTCATTTCATTGGTTGTTCATTCAACCCATGGCCTGATGTGTAGAGCATAACTCGATTTATTATTTATTGGATTTGACATGGAATGATATGATTGGTTGAGTCACGGTCCCATTTTTCCAACATGGAAAGGGTCTCGAGGTATGCCTTAATAAGTTATGCATATCGGTCTTGCACAAAGAACCCTATAGCACAATTGGTTGATGTAAGTTTGTGTCCTCATGAGGTTGACGGTTCGAGCCTATTGGTAGGTTGAATATTTTTTTCTTATTTTATTTGGAAACAGAGAGCCATTTTATCAAACACTTAACCCAACTAAAGGTATCCATTTTGTAGAATGCCTACCAAACCTTGTGCATTTGGTAGAACACACATTCGAAAGAACTATTTACTTAATGTTTTTTGGGTCAAATTGAGGAAAATTTGATTTTCAAAAGGATTATTGGTTGGATTTCTTTGTAATTTGTTAAGGGGAAGATGGAAACAATTCTTGAGAATTGGGATGTCAAGATTATTGGAAATATGAGTAGATGAATAGGTTTTTGATATATGAATAGAACAAATGTTGATTTGATTACGATTTTAATTTGTGGATCCAATATGAAATGTTTTATGAAAAGTGGTCCATAGGAGATTGAAGAAGGAGGTGGATGCCTCCATTGAGGTTGATGCCTCAATTAGGTTGGATCCTACTACAAGTAGAAGCTTGCACATCTTTTAGGTTGGTGCCTCAATCTGGTTAAAGCCTACTGGAAGTGGATTCCTTCACAATTTGGGGGTTTGTGCCTCTAGTAGGTTGGTGCCTGCAAATCTATGTAAACAAATTAAAGAAGAAGAAGATAAAGGATTTTTTGGTTTTCTCGTGCAAGGGTTTCCACATAAAAGCTAGTGCTCTAATGTGTTAATGGTTTCTTGATGCACGATTTTATTCATTGTTATTATGCACATTATTTTCGGATGCACTACTACATAATTTACTATTAATGAAACATTTTGAAATGATGTATTTTTCATTACATTGATTCACCCCCCTCTCAGTGTGATCTTTGGTATGACAATCTTATAAATGGAAATTGCAAATTTCATTTTCATATTGATCTCACATTATTTTATATGAGGAATATACATGTTTTTTCCCTTAGGGTGCTTAAGAGAATTGAACATAGGTTGGGAGGATAACACATATTCCTTCGACCACCTAAGATAAACCTAAATGACAACTTTAGCATCATCTTATAACCGACCTCTAACATTGTCTTCAAAAGTATAATAGATATGAAAGTTTTAAAACTATATATTAACTTATATCTCCATAGAGAAGATCATCTTTCCAAAATTGACCATGTATAATAAGATTTATAATAGCAGCTAATACCCTTTATCAACAATTTACAAATATTCACAAATTTGAAAGAATAAATAGCAATTATATCATCGTTGTTTGTTAAATATTCTTCAACATTCCACTATGCATCCTTAAAAAAAATATACTTCTTCATTCAACACGCTATAAATGTGGAAAAGGAATGGATTCAACAAATTTACTACCTTCTCCATAGATTTAAATTTGTTAAACATTTTTACGGAAAACATCTTTCAAAATTAAACTTAAATCCATTAACTTAACATATTTATTGGGTTCTTATCCTATTATTTCTTTAAGCATATTGTTGCGAACATGTGATAAATGAAAATTTCCACCTGCATTGTTGAAAGCTCACATACTTTATTTGTCTCTCTAAGAAACCACAAACCTAAGATTGTGAATGGCCACTTCATCTATATATTTAGTCCTCTTTTGCTTAGTTGGTGTAATTTACAAGAAATAGACTATGGAAATCTACTTATTCTCAAACATTTGAGAATTTCTTGCTAGCTTTAAATGCTCCACATGATCTCCAACCCAAGCATCTTTAACTCTGGTTAAGTGCTACATCTATGTCTAGATTTGTCTTTCATTTAATATAATTTATTCATAACTATTTTAATATACTCTTTTACAGAAAATATTTCTTACAAGGTTTTTCTGAGTTTAAATTTAAATTATTTTTTAATTTATTTTATTTCCAAAACCAAAAGAGATTCTATTTTGTTATGAAATTTATTCTAAAATGATAATAAGAGATAATATCTATTAAGATGAATCCATAATTTTCTTTTTAAAACCTACAATTTTTTATTTAATAAAAAAAAAAAAAAAACAAAACAAAACAAAAGCAAAAACAAAAAAGACTTTCATTAAAGTATAAATCTGAATTAACCATTTAAAATTTAAGATATTTTTTTTTTTAAATGGAATTGCTACTTAGAAGAAGTGAAATCCCATTTTTCCTTCCATTTTGATGAGTCAAACTAAGTCGGGATACTTGTAAATTCATATTTGAATTCTCAATATAATGAAAAATTATACAACCAAAAAGTAGACCAAAAATATTTTAGATAGAGGTGAATGCGTTTTTTTTTATATTTATTTTTTCATTTTATGTGAATGTGTTTTTTTTATATTTATTTTTTCATTTTATGTAAATAGGACTATTAGGACACAAAGTTACATAAAATGCCAATCAAATGTTTATGCTAATTTATTAACGTCTCAAAATAATTAAAAACATATATGTTTTAAAAAAATATTCCGTACACTGCATGAGGTGTAGATCTTCTTTTATGAATTTTTTTTTTAATATATTAGACTTATTTACATGATTTTCTTTTTATTTATTTTTTAATTGGTTTTGAAAGCAAAATCACCCAATTAACTTTGTAAAATTTTGTAGAATTAAAATATAATAAAATACCATTTTACATTTTAAATAACAAATCAAATATAATTGAATTTAGATTTCTTGTCCAATAACATAGTTAGAGAATTTTGGCAAAATCACATAATTCAATCATTTTCAACCCGTTCGAACCAAACTTGTCCTGACATGGAAAACCACACTAGTTGGTCGAAACGCGTCGACAAATGATAATTATTGATTTTGCCAAAATCTCTAAAACTAACATTCAAAATTCACAATATATATCAATTCAAGTCTGTTAAATATATATATATATAATAATATATAATATATATTATATATATATATATATAATCAATTTTTCATTACTATTTTAACAGATTCAAGTTATTTGTATGGTAAGAAAGAAAAAAAGTCAATTCAATAATATTAAAGGATGTAAAAATAAAAGGATATGTGTGAGAAAAAAAAAAAATTCAATAAAATTAAAAAGGTAGTTTGTGTGAGAAAGAAAATAGGAATTCAAAATGAAAAAAGTGATCATGGTGTGAAAATCATATATTTAGTAATAAATATTATTTGTATTTTAAATAAAAATAATGTGAAAATAGATATGATAAATTACTTTTATCATCAAGGTGAATCTGGAAAGGGGAGTAATGATACATTTAACTTGTAAGTAATTTTCAAGGCTATAAGAGTTATACCTCTTTCCAATTTCTTTTGTTTTGTATTTTCTAATTGAAATGTTTGCACTAACTATAAGATTCTAGCTTGAAGAGATCTAAGTCTATTTCTATATTTATATCTTTAGTAATGATTCTAGCTCCTAAACCATAAATAATCTTATTTCCTCTCTCTATCACTTCTTCTAGGGTTCTACATCACACACATTAATAGTAACTTTAGTTTTAAACCACCTTTGATATACACACAAATCTTGAACCTTAATCATTGCAAAGGTGGAGAATGCCATAAACATTACAAATTTTTACTTAACCTTTAAGATGGACATAGCAGGTCCAAATATTTCTTCCTTTGCAATCTACATATCATTGCATGAATTTTGTTAAAATAGTAATTATCTAGAAAATGCACATGTCCAAAACAAATTTTCAATACATTTATTGACATTTTAACCAATATAAATTAGATAAATAATACCTCAACATTTGAGAATATTGTTGGTTCAATGTAAATTCCTTTGTGATCAAAAGAATTTCCACCAAGCAATAAATTAGCTCCATCTCTTTTCTCGTATTGAATATACTCTAATACTTTTCCAAACTGCATCTTATCAATATGCATTAAAGAAGAAAATAGTCATAGAACTATATATATAACAAAGCATTATTTGAAATAATATATAAACATATAGATAAAATAAAACATTATTTAAAATATAGTTAAATATAGCATGATGATGATTATGAGTGTCCACTAAGACCAAATTGGTTTATCAAACCTTAAGAAGGCAAGAGATTACTTGAAATTCTTTAAAATTGTATTCATGTGCTCAAAAATCGTTAAAAGAAGTGTTTCAAGATCACTATTTCGTTGGTGGTGTGAACGAACTTTTCAAACTAAAATTTAATCTTAGTGTTTGTAGTTTGTTACTAGAGAAAGTGATTTTCCTCTTCAACCCTCTTAGTATTACAAAGTTGAAATACTCTTTCATGCTAAGTAGTTTTGGGAATTGGCCAATGCCTAGTTTTAATATAGAGTTCATGAGAATTAATTCTTATTTCAATAAGGTTTTTTTTCTTCTTTACACTTGTTAGAACAAAGAGATACTTTTATTCTTATATACTAGAGTTAATAATACCCTTATAATATCTAAAATTTCCTTTTCCCTCTAACTCTCTATTGCATCATGTTTTCTCTTTAGAATTTGATGTAATAATATATTTAATATTATCCTCATAATGACCCGTGAGGCATAGAACATATGGTGATAAGGTGTATTACTAAGGCACACCTTGTGTTAAACTCCCATGTCTAAGACCCCATGGGCACAATCCAACCATATTAATTGATGCAAGAGCATTCAACTCAAAAGAATCGTTCAATTTTAGTAGACATAGGGGGGTCTTGTGTTTTAAGGAAGTTGGTTTCCTAAGTGTTGAATTAATGTAATTATTAAAGTTTTGAGTGATTTTAATGAGAGAAGCTAGAATAGGGATATAATTAAGTATAGTGAGGCATATTTGTAAATGTTGGAGAACATGAGAGATTTAGAATAGTTGAAAATTTTGAGAATTAGTTGTAAATCTTAGATTAGGAGTTGGTTTCATGATTTGGGAATTAAAGAAGATCCTTAGGGATAAAGATGATATTTTAGGATTTTGTTGAGAAGTTTATGGATCTAAACTAGGAATTGGTTATAGAATCCTTTTGTATAAATGTAAGCCTCAAAATCATAGTCAAGAGATAGTTAGTTGGTTAGCTAGTTAGAGGTTGGGAGTTATAGGTTTGATTTAAGCCTACGGGAAGTTAGGAAAACAGAGGCCCCTGATACAGAAGATCAGGCCAAGGAGAGAGTTCCTATGTAATACATGTTTATTAATACAAATAACTTGATTCTGAGTTTTTGTGTGTGTATGGAGTAATTTAGTTATAATCAATGTGTGAACTAGAGTAATTTCTGTGTAACAAAGGTTGCAGGTGGAGTTCGAGCATAACACAGAGAAGAAGAATGATATGAAGGATTGTAATGGATCGCTTGAATCCATTCGAAGGATCACAGTCAAGATTTAGGAGTGATTGTGTTAAGAGCATGTGGAGTTAAGCTCGGGAGGAAGTTGTGATGCAGGACATTTAAAGACCGAAACCCTGGAAGAAGATGAACTCGTAGAGATGGAGAAGAAGATGATTACTGATAGTCATAATGGAGGTTCTGAGGAAGACTACAACAGAAGAAAAGTAAAGAAATGATTGCCAAGGTAAATGGCAAGAGGATGAGTCAAGAGGAAATTGAAAAAGATATTGCTAAGTTAAAGAACACCTCAATGTATTGGGGTGATACTAGAGGAAAGCCAGAAAAAAGGTTGGGTCTTGAAGAAAAATCCAATGAAGTGACATAAGTTACAAAGAAGGCTACAACAAAGGCAATTGAAGATCCTGGTGGAAGAACTCAAAGAAGTTGATTTGGAAATGGAAGTTTCCATTTGTGAAAGCAGAATAGGGGGAAGTTCCAGGTGAAGATGAAGACTTGAAGACTGAAACTTCAAGTGAGACCAAAGGGTCACATGATTTTAAATCTGACAATTTGTGTATGTTTGCAGGTGAAACCTGTGAAGAAGGAAAATTTGTTGATATTGACATAAAGGAGGAAGAAGATAGGCATAATCTAAATTCTGTTATGAAAGAAGAAGTAGAGAAGGATATCAAGCAATCAAGTGAAGGACTTGATGAGATTGAGGAGAAGACCATCGAAATATTTCTTAGTCATGTAAAGGACTTGGAACAATAGGAGGAATTGGTGATTGAATCATCAAATGAGATCATGAGGTCTTGTGGTTCTACAACTGACAAGTTGTGTGTGAATGCAGGTATTGCAGAAGACAAACCATTTTATGGAACTGTCTTGAATGAAGTTGAAATTTGCCAAGCAAACTATGATGATGATTGTCTTTCAAATGAAGATCAAGTTGATTTATTACAGCAGAAGGAGTTCATAAATTCCTTGCTTAGTGGAGGAAATATATTCGGTATAGATGAGATAGTTATGTCTTATGATAAGAAATTTGTTATTGGTAAGAACAATGAGGAATTGATTTTCTTAAATGGAAAAAGGGAGAGTGATGGACAAACATCTAAAACTATCACAGAGATGGAGGATCAGAATTTTATTCTAATCAAGAATGAAGAAGTAGTGTCAACAAGAAGTTATACTTGTGAAAAAGAAGAAGATAGTGAGGATTGTACAGAGCTTTTAGGAGAAATTTCAAGTGAGATGGAAAATTTATGGCATGAGTTAAGTCTTTTGGAGAAAAGGTTAGAAAACCAAAAAGTAAGTGTTTAGGTTGTAAAATCAGAACTGAATGAGAACGAAGAAGTTCACTAGAGTGGACAAGGACAAGAAGACATCATTGAAATAGATGGTATGGAGGAGAGACTAGCTGACAATCTCGTGAATTCTGTCGAGAATTCAAAATAGCATACTGGTGTGATGACTTAGGAGGAAGAATTAGAGCAGCAAGCTAAATTGCTCCCAAAGGAAGAAAAGGCACAGAAGCCTTATGATTTTTATTTTAACAATTGTCTTATGATTACAGGTTTTGTTGTAGACAAGGAGCATAAATTAGATGTTGCAGAGGAAGATATCTTCAAGGATATTCAGGAAGCTTGGGTGGAAGCAATATCTATAGCAATACCTAGAGAAATGTCAAGAGTAATAGCAGAAGTTGAAGTAGAAAAGGCTTGAGGAAAGTAATCAGCAGTTTGAGTATGAATGGACAATGTGCAGTGAGATGCAAAATGTGAAGGTGCCAAATTTAGTGGATAACAACAACGACCTAAACCAGAGAGGAAGAGATAGCAGTAAATGGCAGAGTATGGACTAGCCCAAGGATGTGTTGGAAATGGAGATTGAAGAACTATGGCAGTTGATGATGAAATAGTCCATAAGGAGGAGACTGACAGCAGCAGGAAGGATGATCAATCAGAACTTGAACCTGATTGACAAGGAGAGGAAAATGAATCAGAAGACGATAAATATACAATAGCAGCAAAGGTGAAAGGCATTTGGGCAATTACAAACTAAAGTTTGGGACCCTGGAGGTTTTCTATCAACATATGAAGACACATGATCAGAAGATCATGAATGTTTTCTACTTTGGGAGTCTAATGCAAGAGCATTCAGCTCAGAAGAATCATTGTATTTTAGTGGACATAGGGGGGTCTTGTGTTTTAAGGAAGTTGGTTTCCTAAGGTTGAATTAATGTAATTATTAACGTTTTGAGTGATTTTAATGAGAGAATCTAGAATAGGGATTTAATTAGGTATAGTGAGGCATATTTTTAAATGTTCTCGAATGTTGGAGAACATGAGAGATTTAGGATAGTTGAAAAATTTTAGAATTAGTTGTAAATCATAGATTAGGAGTTAGTTTCATGATTTGTGGATTAAAGAGGATCCTTAGGGATAAAGATGAGATTTTAGGATTTTGTTGAGAGGCTTGTGGATCTAAACCAAGAATTGGTTATAGAATCCTTTTGTATAAATGTAAGCCTAAAAGGCATAGTCAAGAGATAGTTAGTTGGTTAGCTAGTTAGAGGTTGCGAGTTGTAGGTTTGATTGTAAGCCTATGGGCAGTTAGGAAAACAGAGGCCACTGATATAGAAGATTAGGACAAGGAGAGAGTTCCTGTATAATACCTGTTTATTAATACAAACAACTCGATTCTGATTTTGTGTGTGTGTATGGAGTAATTTAGTTATAATCTGTGTGTGAACTAGAGTAAGTTCTCTGTAACAGAGGTTGCAGGTGGAGTTCGAGCATAACACAGAGAAGAAGAATGATATGAAGGATCATAATGAATCGCTTGAATCCATTCGAAGGATCACAATTGATATTCAAGAGTGATTGTGTTAAGAGTATGCGGAGTTAAGCTCAGGAGGAAGTTTTGATGCAAGGCATCTAAAGAACGAAACCTTGGAAGAAACTTGAAGCCACAGGAGAACACTAAAGAAACGGCATAAAAACGAAGTAAAGGGAAGAATGAAGAAGTGAAGTGTCGATGCATAGGAGTTGTTGGATCAGTTAGATCAATGGATGAGATTGTTTGGGATAAGTTGCCAGGATTAAGTCACGTAGAATGGAGTCGATAAATGAACAACAGAGATCAAACCTAAGTGCTTGCGAAAGGTGAATCACGGAAATTTATTTGGATCATCAGATCAACAAATTTGTTAGATCGACGAATATTAATGGCGGAAGAAGAATGGTGGAGGATTAGATCTGGATCATCGGATCGATAGATCTGTTAGATCCACGGTGATCAGCAACTGCAGGGTAGGAGGGTATGGATTTCCTTGATCGTGGCTGAAGTCCCGCACTCACTCCTAGCCGTCGATCTCATATTCAAACTCATAGATCATAGTCAACTGCGGGGGTTAAGCCCGTTTTAATCCGTGTGCTAGTTGAAGTCCCGCAAACCATATATTTGATGGCCTCTTTTATCCAACAGATATCGGGTTATAAGTGCGATCGAACTTTAATTTCGAAATCAGACCCGAACATCTATAGGTCAAGGATTTATATTCCTTATCGGTTCTGTAAGGGCAGTTAAATGTCGCGCAATATTCTCATCCAATATGACTGTTAACCATTGGATCAAAAGTGCCTTGATCAATGGTGGAGGATCACTGATTAGGTTGGTTGATCGAGTGAATCATCAACTGTTGGATTGAAGGGTGAGATCAACAACGGAGCTTGAAGCCGATAAGGCTTGGGCCTGAGTGGACCCGAGAATTTTATCAACATGAGTTAAGTGTTTTGAGTTCCGGCGGATGAATGGGTTTAAGTGGTGATATGATGTGACAGCCATTGATTTGATGGAGTGAAATCAATGGTGGAGGCTAAATGCAATAAAGGTGAGCGTCGAAAAATGTGCAAGGTCATGGAATGGCGGAAAGAGCAATTGCATATCACAAATCGGGAGTTCTAAATGTCATATTCTTAAGAGTCCTTTGAATCTCTGCAATTACAATAAATGATGAGTTAGCACGTAGAGTTGGGGAATTTCTAACTTAAAACAACCTTTCTGCTAGAAAGGTTGACTAAAGTTCAGACTATTGAATAGTCAAATAAACGGTTCCACATGAGATTTAATTAAGGGGCCTTAACCCTTTATTTCAGAAATTTTTCACCATAGATCACGTGATTAAGGAATGGGACCAGTGACATGCAATTTTATTTTCATAATGTGGGTATTGTCGGTTTTGACCGTCATCATTAATGGTTAGTGTAGCCCAGAATGGGTGCAATCCCCAAGTGATTTTGACAAATTAAATGCTCGTAGGTCACAACTTCTTAGCCATAGGCTAGCCCTACAAGTCATAAACAAAGTAGAAAAAAATGAATATATTATCCTTATCTTGTAAAATTGTTTCTTCCATCATTCCCCAATAGTTTAGCCAATATTGGGCACCCTTATGCCATCCTTGCTTGAGCCAAAGGTGGTTTTGGCTAGAATTTGAAGCAATTTTACGAAGCCTCTTATCTTACATGTTGTTTAACTTATTATTCTACATTAGGTACTTCATAATAGCTATGATCTCAATGGGGTAAATGATTTCTTCAATAAGCATGATAGAATGAGGTGTATTATTCAATTTTGAGATATATATATTTTTTGTTTTCTCTATCTTTCTTAATGAATCTCTAAAGATATTTCATCCCCAAACTTCACATCTATATAAAATAACAAGAGTGTAAAAGAGGAATTTTTCCTTATCCAAAATCTAAAGGTACACTAATTTACAATTATTTTCAAGCCCATAATAATCTTTAAACCCACAATTTATCCTTTCCTCAATGCTATAACTATAATGAAACTTGTAATGAATATCAATTCTAAGCTTTCTTTTATGAAGGCAATTTATCCAAGTTTTTGTTATCATATATCAAAGTAATGTAGATGATATTATTGGATTTAATCATGGGTTTGTTTTACTATTATTTACAATCATTCCATACATGAGTAGTGTTGAGAAATGGCAGCAAGAAATTCCAGTTTAATCTGTCCTTGAATTAAACTATGAATTAAAATAGAATTATTTTCTCATAGCAATTCAAAAATAATTAATTAACTTAATTAACTTAGTTAATTTGGGAAATGTAAATTGGAAGTCTTCTAGAAGACATGTATATTTTCTCCCTAACTTATAGGAGTTAAGGATGAGTTATGAATGAGTTGTAATTAATTAATTCAGTTTATTGAGTTAAGTCCAGTTAAATTAGTTCCAATCAGTTTCAGGAACTAATAGTGCGTAAACAGTCAGTTGGGACACTAATGACCTAATTAGTGCTACTCCAGTTAACTAAAGATTCTACCATCAGAAACTCATGCATGTTGATTATGAGAAAGACCCAATTGAGACTAGAGTGCAGGGATAGTGTACTATTTGTTTTATATTTTTCTGAGTTTCACTGATAGTGCATGCAATCAAGAACTAATCCTTGAGGGATTGCGCTATTTTTAGAGGCTTTATTTCCCTTTAAATACAAGCTATCCTTCATAGGAATTACACATTGGAATAGAGACTTGGAGAGATTTTGAATTGGCAAAGCTTTGGCCTTGAGCTTTCTTATGATTTGGAGATTGAATTTTCTGAGTGTTGGGATTGTTCTAGAGAGAACAAGCATTGTAATTTCATCTTGATTTTTCGGATTAATACAAAACAGATAGTGGGGTTTTGATTTATGGCTTTCCTCAGATATTTATTGTGTTATGTGCCTTTGATTATCAACCTCTATTAATTATTGTTTGCTCAATGTTTATGGGCTTCTGTTGTAAATAATAGAAGTAGATTATTGTCTCTTGTTTTAGTGGATTGCATGAGCTTGTGAATCTACATGTTTTTTCTACATGGTATTGGAGCAAGATTGTTTTTTGGGCTGAGATTTTGCAGAGAAGATCTGAGAATTTTTGTGCAAGATTTTCATAAACAAATTGAAAATTTGGATTCCTTGGGAAAATATACCCAAATTCAAAAAAAATGGCCAAATCGGAGTTCGGATGAGGGAGATATCGTTGATTTAAAATCAACTCTCTAGAGGAGATTTCGAAGTTTTGAGTTTCTAGGTTATAGGTGAAAGTCGAAGTTGCATACATACTTCAGGCTCAACAGATGGCATTCCATGGATTGAGGCTTGAGTATACCTTGGAAGAAAGCTCAAATTTTATAGCCTAGAGGGACAGGATGGAGGTTGTGCTAGAAGATAATGGCTTGAAGGAATTCATTGATCAAAAGGTCCCCGAGCCAACAGTTACGGATGCATAGAACTTGGCCGAATGGAAGAAGTATGTGGTGAAGGCAAGGTGGATAATCCTTGAAGGAGTTTGAGACCACATTTTCTTGAGTATTCATGGCAAGGAAACTTCACATGCTATGTGGAAAAAATTGACGGACTTGTATCAAAATAGGAGTGATTAAAGGAAGTTGGCATTAAAGGATAAAATTCGTAAAATCAAGATGGAGAAAGGGGAGACGATTCCAAAGTACTTGACCAAGTTCACTCAATGTCGGGATGAACTTGGAAATGTTGGGATCATAGTTTCTGAGGAGGATATGGTGAGCCTTCCTCTTCTTGGGATCCCAAAGAGTTGGCATAGTTATTAGGACTCTGTCAATGGTCAGGAGAAGTTGCCAGATTGGGAATGACTATGGTCGGATTTGATGCAAGATGAGATCAGGAGGAACACCAGGGACGGATCTTCATCAAAGATTGATGGTGAAGAGAATTGTGCCTTAGCAATCAAGGCAAGGAAGGGGAAAGGTAAAATTTCTCTTTCCAAATCAGATTCTCATCATGGAGGTAAGAAGAAGGACATGATGAAAGTTAAATGCTTTCATTGTCACAAGATGGGTCACTTTGTTGCAAATTGTCCATTGAAGAAGTCGAAGGAGAAGTCCTTAGGAGGTGCAGCAGGTGAGGCTTTGGCCTCCCAATTCGAATTGGACTTTTCCCTCATTGCATGCATGGTGTCTTAAATTATGGGAAGTGTCTAGTACTTAGATAGTGGAGCTTCTTTCCATGTGACTGGTGACAAAGATTTATTCAATGAAGTGGAGGAGAAAGATCTCAAGATGCAGATCGAGATGCGTGATGGCCGTAAGTATAGTGTTACTGGTGTTGGCACTATTACTTTTCAGAGGGAGCATGCGGCTCCACTAACCTTGAAGAATGTTATGCATGTACCTGGACCAACGAAGAACTTGGTATCGATTTCCATGCTTGAGGATAGAGGCTATGATGTGATGTTTTTAAAAGGAAAGGTTTTCCTTTGACACATAGCCATGGGTCAAGTAAAGAAGATATGGATTCGAGTTAAGAATCTCTATAAGATAGAGGTAGATGTTTGTTCTACTTTGAGTTCAAAAGCAGAAAATATGTTGAGCCAAGACGTCGGCGAGTTGTGTCATAGGTACTTGGGCCACTTACATCATGGGGCTTTGAAGATATTGCAGCAAATAGCTATCGGTCTTCCCAAAGGTACGCTTGAGCAAGTGGATACATGCAAGGGTTGTACTTTGGGAAAATACACCAAGTCTTACTTTGGAGATAAAGATAGTCAAGCAGAGTCTATTCTAGAGAGAGTCCATTCAAATGTGTGTGGACCATTCTCGACAGTATCCATCACTAAACATAGGTATTACATTATATTTCTAGATGACTATTCTCATAAATGTTGGATATTTTTCATGCAGATAAAGGATCAGACATTCACAAAGTTTTGTGAATTCAAAGCATTGGTCGATAAAGAGTTGGGAAAGAAGGTTAAAACTCTACAGAGTGATAACAGTGGAGAATATGTCTCCAATGAGTTTAAGAACTTCTATGCAGTGGAAGGGATTAAATGAGAGTTGACGACACCTCATAGACCTCAATAGAATGGGGTTTTCAAGAGGAGAACAGGAGCATAGTAACGGTAGCAAGGGTGATGTTGCATGATCATGGCCTACCACTACACTTGTGGGCTGAGGCATGTAACACAGTAGTTATGTTCAGAAACGTAGTCCACATTAGATACTTGAGAGTAAAACACCAGAGGAATCTTATTCCAATAAGAGGCTAGATGTTGGTCACTTCGGGATTTTTATGTCATCAGTTTATTCCCATGTGACCAAAGATGCATGGAAGAAGCTTGAGCCAACAACAAAGTTGGGGATCTTTGTGGGATACACTATTACTACCCACAACTATCAGGTGTACATGCAAACCAATCAGATGATAGTGGTTCACAAGGATGTCAAGTTTGATGAGGAGAAGACCATGCAAGTATCCCTTGAAAGGGAGCTTGAGCTACATGCGAAGGAGGAAATCTAGTTCCTAAGGTTGAGGAGCCTTAGATTGATATGGAGAAGCCACATGCAAAGGTTCCAGGAGTGGAGACATCCACTTAGGCAGAGTCTTCCAGAGAGGGAAGAAAGCACAATAGAGAGGCTGACAAATTGTTGGATGATGCATGGGAGAATATGGGAGCACCCTCTTCTCAGCACAGATAGAGGAGGTCACTAAAGAGGTACACTAGATACATGGCACTTATGGGTGCATGTCTTGTGACAAAGCCATCTTCCTTTCAGGAAGCATTACAACAACCAATTTAGGTTGATGCGATGGTGGAGGAGTATGACTCCATAGTTCGAAACAGTGTTTGGGATGTGGTCCCGAGACCAGAGGACAAGTCAGTTGTGAGCTCCCGTTGGCTTTACAAGGTAAAGAAGGTTGTAGATGGTAGTGTGGAGAAGCATTAGGCCATATTTGTGCCCCATGGATTTTCATAGTTAGAGGGGATTGACTATGATGATACCTTTTCTCCTGTTGCAAGGTACTTATCTATCAGATCTATTTTGGCACTATCTGCAAAGATGGGTTGGAGTATCTATCAGATGGACGTGAAGATGCCTTCCTCAATGGCATGATTGAGGGAGAGGTGTACTTAGAGCAGCTCGAAGGTTTTGAAACTTTGATCGTGAGTCACATGTGTGCTGAGTCAAGATAGCATTGTATGGGTTGAAGAAAGCACCACGTGCTTGGTACACCAGGATAGATAGATACTTCACTGGGTTGGGCTTCACAAGGAGTGAAGAGGATGTGAACCTGTATCACATAGTGGTGGAAGGTAAGCTTTTGATCATTGTACTTTATGTAGATGGTCTCACACTAACAGGTGATGAGAATCTCATCAAATCTTGCAAGGAGGATCTTGGAAGACAGTTTGATGGGGAGTTATTTATTTCGCAAGGAAAGTATGCCAATGAGATACTCAAGATATTCCACATGGAGAGCAGTAAACCCATGGAAACTCCTCTAGCTGGTAATTGGAGGAAGGAGGATGATACTTCAGGGGAAGTAGTGGAAGCTACTATTTATAGGAAGCTTGTGGGTTCACTCATGTATTTGGTGAACAGACGACCAGATATGTGTTATGCAGTTAACCAACTTAGTCAAGCGATGGTTAGGCCTACCAATCCGTATTGGAAGGCGGCAAAGCATGTATTGAGATACCTCATAGGCACTACTCAGTTTGGGTTCTGGTACGAATAGAAAGAGGGAGTGAAGCTTCAAGGATTCACCGATGCAGATTGGGCGAGGAGTCCATCTGATAGGAAGAGCACATCAGGAGGGATCTTTAGTATTGGGACAACTGCAGTTTTTTGGTACAATAGGAAACAGAGATCGTTTGCACTTAATTTAGCAGAGGCAGAGTACATGGTTGCAATTCAAGCAACATGTGAGGCTATCTAGATGAGGAATATCTAGGTTGGTTTGTTTGGTTGACGGATGGATCTGACAATGATTTATTTTGATAATCAGAGTTGCATTAAACTATCTGAAAATCCAGTTTTTCATGATCGATCCAAGCATATAGATATCCAGTATCATCATCTTAGAGACTGTGTATTGAGGCAGATCATGTTGTTAGATTACATTCCCACGGAGGAGCAAGATGCTAGCATCTTGACAAAGGCATTTCCAAGATGTAAATTCAAGTTTCGCAAAGACAGGATCAGGGTAGTGGATAATCAATTTCTTGTTGAGAGGGAGTGTTGAGAAATGACAACAAGAAATTCTAGTTTAATTTTTCCTTGAATTAAGCTGTGAATTAAAATAGAATTCTTTTCTCATAGCAATTTGAAATAATTAATTAAGTTTAATTAACTTAATTAATTTAGGAAATTTGAATTGGAAGTCTTTTAGAAGACATGTGTATGTTCGCTCTAACTTATAGGAGTTAAGGATGAGTTATGAATGAGTTGTAATTATTTAACTTAGTTTATTGAGTTAAGTCCAGTTAAATTAGTTCCAATCAGTTTCAGGAACCAATAGTGACTAAACAGTCAGTTGGGACACTAGTGACCTAATTAGTGCTACTCTAATTAACTGAATATTCCACCATCAGAAACTCATGCATGTTGATTCTCAAAAAGACCCAGTTGAGACTAGAGTGCAGAGACAATGTACTATTTGTTTTAGATTTTTTTGAGTTGCACTGATAGTGAATGCAATCAGGAACTAATCCTTGAGGGATTGCTCTATTTTTAGAGGCTTTATTTCCATTTAAATACAAGCTATCCTACATAGGAATTACACATTGGAATAGAGACTTGGAGAGCTTGTGAATTGGCTAAGCTTTGACCTTAAGCTTTCTTATGAGTTGGAGATTGAATTTGCTAAGTGATGGGATTGTTCTAGACAGAACAAGCATTGTAATTTCATCTTGATTTTTTGGATTAATACAAAATAGATAGTGGTGTTTTGAGTTGTGGCTTTCCCCAGATATTTATTGTGTTATGTGCCTTTGGTTCTCAACCTCTATTGATTATTTCTCTCTCGATGTTTATGGGCTTCTGCTGTAAAGAGAAAAAGTAGATTCTTGTCTCTTATTTTAGTGGATTACATGAGCTTGTGAATCTACAGGTTTTTCTAAATTCATGAGGGATTTTAGTTGCTTACAAGATCATAGGGAATCCTCACCACACGAATGATATCATTAACATAAAGAAGATAAATGCTGACTATACAAAAAAGAATAGGGCTGATGAAATGGTCTATATACTATCATGGATATTCTACTAGAAAATTCCATCACAACTGATTTTATAGAATTACTAAAATCTTTACTATGTAGGTTTATTTTTCCCTTTAAATCTTTGATTCTTCATTTATTGTTTTTATGATTAAATAAAATGGCTATAACGTGAGAAAGATATAATAAAAAGGAATTCACACAACATCCACAATAGTCACAAATGTTTCTTTGGGATACCCTTACGGGAGAAAATTGTCTAGAAGGTGAGGCTGATTTGCTCACTTTTCATTGGTATGGAAAATGTGCAAGTAAAAATAATCAAGTACCTTTTATCTAGTAACTTTAAACCTATGACCTATAAGGCTATTATATAATATTAACCCCCTCTATATTTTATCTATAAATTCCTACTTACATACTATTTTCCCAATTATGGAGAAAAGTATGATATCATATAATGGAACCCTTACTCCTCCTAGTATCCTAATATTTAACATAGATTAATAACCAACTAGGCGTAAAGGTTTGACTCTCTCAACCCTTAAATAGAGTTTGTTGGAATATAATCCTAACATCTACATTTATTTTTTAGCCTAAGAATCCTTGACTTAGCTACATGCACTAAAAATCATGTTCACACTTGGCTTTTGGTAAACTAGCTCGGTGGACCAACTTTCCCTTATTTTTACCTTTAAAGGCTTAATATTATGGAAATATTGGTCCAACCTCTTTCCTAAACCGTTTATAAATCTAAGTGAATGTTCACACCTAACCACACCTCATCCACTTGAGTTATTTGAGGATTGGCGCCCCACATGAAGATTCCCCCTTAAATCAAGGGATTTGGTCCCCCGGACCATTTTAGCATGTCTTAAATTTGCCTTCCTTGGGAAATGCACCCCTCCTCATGCTTTCCTAGTTGGCATAGGTTATCTTGAGTCATTGTTGCTATTTTAGGCCTCCCTTTAGCTTTTCTTAGCCTTTTCTAGTTTTTTACTAGTTTTTTTCCTAGTTTTCTAGATTCGACAATTTCTATATAAGCACCTCCCTTTGGGATTAGAGGTTTGGTTGCTCATGTATTGCTATTTTTCATTAATTTAATACATTGATTTTATGGAGAAAATTCTTTCTCTCCTCTCTTGAATATCAGCGAATTACTTGTGTTTAATTTAACTAGAATTCTAGATCTATCAGAGTTTCTGCATGAATTCTACATGGTATCAAAGGTAGTTCGAATCTAGTGGATTGTACACAGTTTTATTTGTGGGTACAGATCATCAAGAGGTGCAGCAAGCAGCAATGGATCATCTCTCTCAGCCGACAAAACTCATTCTAAATCCTTTCAATTACTTCGAATGGAAGATAGAGATTACTCTACTCCTCCGAAGCAAAGGGCTTTACGGGGTAACAATGGGAATGGAGACTAAAATGACTTCTATAGTGGAGAAGATCAAGTATTTCAATAAATTAGATGAAGCAATTGGGCTGATATGCCTATCAATTTCCAGAGAACTCCTCTTTCATGTCAGCGGAGCCACTACTCTCGATGCGGTCTGGACCACATTGGAAGGACTATTTGGCAAGCAAGATGAAATGAGAGTGCATCAACTAGAGAATGAACTCATATCCCTCAGTCCAACTCATTTCAAAAACCTGCAAGAATACTTCAGCAAGTTTAAATCCCTCCTCATTGAACGTGATGCATGTGGAGTCAAGAAAGAGGAAGATCAACTCATCCTTGCGATTATCTAAAAATTAGGCCTTGAATATTTCGTATTTGTATCATATTTTCAAGCATCTAAATTGACTCAGGAAAAATGGAAAATTCCTCCATTGAATGACTTCATTGCAGCATTGACTCAAGAGCAAGCTAATTTAGTCCAAATGGGTGCCATCAAGCATTCAAAGAACCAAGCACTTGCGGCAACTGATGCTCCAAAGAGCGGTGGAAGAGACAAGCAAAAAGGGAAGGGTAAATTTAATGAATCGAAGAAGGAGAGACCCGTACAATCTTCAGAGAGCTCTTATTTGCATAAGGGTAAGAAGAATAAGGAAAGAACACTTTGAAAATATTGTTCCAAAGGTTTTCATCCTGAATAAAATTGCATGAGGAAAACAATTGATGAGATGGCTAAGTAATTGCAGCAGCACAATCTCACCGTGCCCAAGAATGTAAAGAAGAAGGATGATAACAAAACAGGAGATGGGAGAGGGAGAGCACAATATGGTCATGCTTTAATGGTTTTCACATCCACTCCATCAGATTTGATCCTTGATTCAGGTGCATCGAACCATATGGCTTCATCAAAAGATGAGTTTTCCTCCATCGAAGAAAGCAACAAATCCCCAATTTACTTGGGAGATGCCACACTTGCAAAGGTGTGAGGAGAAGGAATTGTATACCTTGAAGGGGGCTACTTCACAAATGTCGTTCATGTTCCCTCGCTATCTGCAAATCTTCTATCGATATATCAGATCACTCATTCCAGATCTGGAAGGAAGGTGGAGTTCACTACGAACTCTGTCGTGATTACCGACATTTCCACGGGCTCACAGCTTGCACATGGAATTGCAGATCATGGGTTTCATTTGTATTTCTTCTCCCACTTTGTTCCTAAATATAATAGCATTTTATTTCTGTCACAATGTAATGATATCAATAGGTTATGGCATGAAAAATTTGGCCATCTAAACTATAAGTACTTGCATCAACTCAACAAGGAAAACATGGTAGAAGGATTGCCCGCTATTAAATTCATAAGCGATGTATGTCAAGAATGCATTCTTGGCAAGCATCCGGAGAAAAAGTTTGATAAAGGGAATGCACAGAGAGCTTCTTCACCTATTGGGCTTATTCAAAGTGACATCACTGACCCATTCCCGCAGCCTTCAATCAGTAAGGCTCGATATGTGCTCACCTTCATGGATGATTTCTCTTGCTTTACTTGGGTATTTTTTCTAAAATTAAAATTGGAAGTATTTGAATGCCTTATAGAATTTAAAGCACTTTCTAAGGATTAGTCTGGGTGTAAGATTAAGATACTCCGTATTGATAATGGGGGGAGTATGTCAACAAAGATGTACAGCAACCTTGTATTGATGCAGGTATATAGCTACAACACACAGTGCCATATACACCACAACAAAATGGTGTCGCGGAGAGGAAAAACCAGTTGTTAAAAGAGATGGCCAATTGCATGCTACAGTCCAAATCATTATCTCCTAAGCTATGGGCTGAAGTTATTAATTATGCAACATACATTTAGAACCGCATTCCTCACAAAGCACTCAAAGGCACCACTCCATGTGAATGTTGGACTAGTAAGAAACCAAAAGTGTTGCACATTCACATTTTTGGTTCATGAGCATGGGCTCACATTCCGACAAATAAGAGGAAGGATTTGGAGCCTCAAAGTGTTGAATGTACCTTTGTTGAATATCTTGACAGTGTCAAAGGATATAGATTGCTGGACTCTCACACTGAAAATTTCCTTGTAGCTTGAAGTGTGAAGTTTGAAGAAGAATCAATGCATGATTTTTCAGCAGACCCTGTCGAGGAACCACTTGTTGCCACTAATGAGGAAGAGTCTGAAACTTCTTCGAGAACTTTACAGTAGCCATCAAAGAAGCCTCTTGGGTCTGATTTAGAGGATGAGGAGTAGGTCATGGCTGCTCCAACTCAACTACCAAGGCAGAGAAAACCCTGCAAGATGTAGGTGAACTAGTCGGTGACCCTGCGGATGCGAGAAGGACTGGATCACAGTTTTTTGGGGCTCCTCAAGGCCTAGCTTCCACCAAACCATTACTTCCCATAGATTGCTATTTTACACTTGGATCAGATCCACAGTCACACTTTGAGGCTACTAGAAACCCGCTTTGGGAGGCTGCCATGGATGAAGAGTACTCTGCTCTCATGGCAAACAACACATGGGACTTGGTTCCACTTCCGAAAGGAAGAAAGCTTGTTCAGTGCCAATGGATCTATCGAAAAAATATTTTTGCAAATGGTGAGATTAGAAAGTACAAATCTTGACTTGTTGCAAAAGTATACTCACAAGTACATGGCATAGACTACACGGAGACATTTGCACATGTTGCAAAAATGGACTCCATTCGACTAGTTTTAGGCATTGTTGCTTCTCACATATGGGAAGTTCATCACATGGATGTGAAGAGTGCATTTCTTCATGGAGATCTCAAGGAGGAGATATATATGGAGCAACCACAGGGTTACATTCAGAACGCTTCCCTCATTTGCAGATTAAAGAAATTTTTGTATGGCCTAAAATAATCTCCCAGAGCCTAGTATGCAAAGATGGATTCTTTCCTGCTTTCCATTGGATGCATTCGATGCAAATCTGATCCGAATGTTTATTTGTTGTAACATGATGATTCCCCTTTTCTGATAGTACTTTATGTATATGAATTACTAATGACAAGGAACCTTACCTCAGCTATTGATTTGGAAAAATCAACATTGCACGATTGATTTTCCATGACAGATTTGGGACTGTTGCATTATTTTCTTGGTCTTGAGGTTTCTCAGTCTACGTTAGGGATCAAGATGGCACATTCTAAGTATGTATTAGATCTATTTTTCCACTTTCAGATGACAAAATGCAATCCAACAACATCTCCCTTTCTTTCGGGGATAAGATTTGAGGATGCGGGTACTACAACTTTGGTGGATAGTGCACTGTATCAACAGCTGGTTGGGAGTTTGTTGTATCTTACTCACACCTGACCTGATATATCTTTTTTAGTAGGAGTTTGTTCCAGATATATGTAGGAGCCCCATGATCTTCATTGGTAAGTTGCAAAGAGAATCCTTAGATATGTGAAATGTACTTCCAATTTTGGTATCTTTTATGTTGCAGATTGCCCACTTTCACTGATTGGGTCCACAGATTCTAATTGGGCTCGTGATGGTACAGACCGCAAGTCCACCTTTGGTTATGTTTTCAGCTTTGGTTCAGGGCCTTTTTGCTGGTCTAGCAAGAAGCAATCCATGATTGCTTTATCTACAGCCAAGGCAAAGTATATAGGTGCAATGAATGTAGTTATACAGGTTGTTTGGTTGCAGGGGCTTCTCTTTGAGTTTGGTATTCAGTGTCCACTTCCGAATGTCATATTTTGTGATAATCAGGGGTCCATTCAAATATCGATTGATCCAGTTCAGAGGTAGAGGACCAAGCACATCGAGATTCACATGCATTACATCCGCGAGCTGATCCATGATTGAGTCATATCACTGCAATACTACCCCACTGAGCAGCAGTTTATAGACATCTTCCCCAAGTCTTTCATTGAAAAGAAATTTTCAAAACTAAGAGTTATGCTTGGAGTGGTGGATACAGCTAAGTAGGCCCTTCTAGCCACTTAGCCCTTTTTTCCTTTTTTTTTTTTTTGTGGGTGGGGGGGGGGGGGTGGTTTTCCCATGAGGTTTTCCCTCTTATCTTCATTTTATGAAGATCTTTTATTTATTGTACCTGAGTACCTAAGATGGCATCTTGGCCAGGACTTAGTTTAGATAAGTGAGTTAGGATGAAGGGAGGTTTTTGAATATAATCATAACATCTACATTTATTTTTTAGCCTAAGTATCCTTGACTTAGCCACATGCACTAAAATCATGTTCACAATTGGTTTTTGGTAAACCAACTTTCCCTTGTTTTTTACCTTTAAAGGCTTAATATTATGGAAATATTGGTCCAACCACTTTCTAAACAATTTAGACATCTAAGTTCATGTTCACACCTAACCACACCTCATCCACTTGAGTTATTTGAGGATTTGCACCCCACATGAAGATTCCCCCTTAAATCAAGGGATTTGGTCCACCGAACCATTTTAGCATGTTTTAAAGTTTCCTTCCTTGGGAAATGCACCCTTCCTCATGCTTTCCTCGTGGCTGATAGTTGGCATAGTGGTCTTGAGTGAGTGTTGCTATTTTAGGCCTCCCTTTAGCTTTTCTTAGCCTTTTCTAGTTTTTTTTACTAGTTTTTTCCTAGTTTTCTAGATTCAAAAATTTCTATATAACCGCCTCCTTTTGGGATTAGAGGTTTGTTTGCTCATGTATTACTATTGTTCATTCATTTAATACATTGATTTTATGGATCAAATTCTCTCTCCTCTCTTGAATATTAACAAATTACTTGTGTTTAATTTAACTAGAATTCTAGATCTATCGGAGTTTTTGCAGGAATTCTACGGAGTTATGGGTTCGGACCTTCTACAATCTTCTTCAAATTTTACATGTGGCTAACCCTCTTATTCATGAGTGACAATGGAAGATGTGGCATTCACTTGTACCATGATGGTCAACATGGAAGAAGAACTTACATGAGGCATAACTTTTGCATGCAAACTTTATTTGACACAATTATTGCATCATATGAAAGGTATTCAAGTGTAGAATAAAACCAAGGGGTTTAGCACAAATGAGAGTTTTTTGACCCCAAAAATCATTGTTTAACACCTTAAATTGGCTCTAAAAGGTTAAAACACCCAATTCTCCAAAATAGAACTCACTACTAAAAATGACATTACAAGCTAATTCCTCTAAATTTTCCACTCTAAAAGGATTAAGATAGATGGGTAATATAATGATCCAATATAAATTTTCCAATTATGTATTCTAAACCATCTTCTAGCTTGTCATTGTATATGCCATAAATGGTAGGAGATAAGGAACAAAATTACTTGACCACAATATTGCAGTTAATTTCTTCTCACAAGCCCTCAATATTTCTAAACTTGTCAATAACATTATCATATAATTTGTGCTACAACAACCTTCAACTCAAGATGAACTTTAATCTCTTACATCATATACTAAAGGTTTGATCTCAATACAATGTCAAAAGCTTTTATGAAGTCAATGAAAACACATAAGAAATCATGTTTATCATTGTGACACTCTACAATTATCTTAAGCATAATAAGGTGGTCCTTAGTTGAATGATAACACCAAAATTTGGCCCAGTCCTTAACTCTTTTTGCATGGCTTTATAACCATAGGCTAATATTCCTTTTTAATATAATTCAGTAAAAATTGGCTAAAATGGGGCTAATCATGATAGTCCAATAATTAGAGGGACTATTTTTATCCTTGATTTTAAAAATAGCTACAATGAAGCTTTGTGTCTAAGGTTTAGGGAAGCATATCTTAACTACTAAATTGAATAGCTTATGTATGTGAGGGATAAGGATAGGTACTCAAATTTTAAAATTCTAAGATTGATAGCTTTCAATGTCCTTAGCTTTACGATTTGCAAGCTACTTAACCGCAAATCCTATGTCCTTCATAAAAAACATAATCATTTATAGGAAAGCTTGGAATGGTGTTCATGGCATGAGGGGATTCATAAATATTTTTAATGTAAGAATTTCAACCATTCACTAGTAATCATATTACTTTCTTTATATTAACAAATTAGAACTCACCTCCCCAATTTCTTATGATCAAGCTTAGAAAGGCATAAGAGACACTCTTACCTTCCATTAACATATTACCTTTTTCTCTTTTAAACAAAGGTGTTTCTTAGCTATTTTTCATTTGTTATCATACCAAGGCTTAGTTGTACCAGTAAATTTTTTATATGACAACTCAAGAAAGAACTTGTTAATGGAGGTTTACAAGGTTGTTTTAAAATTATGGTGGAAGTCTTCCATGTTGTCTGTATAAGTTAAGACATTTGATTCATGATTTAAATATTTAAAGTAAAGATCTAACTTACTTCTATAGAAAATAAGTTTCCTTTTATTATCAAAATGTGCTTCAATATGGATTTTGTGCATGAAAAGGTTTATTGTTATAATTAAAGTTCTACAATTAGATTCAGGCTCATGGCAACTTAAAATGTCAAAATTTACAATTTGGTTGTATGCAAGGATACCACTTAGTCCATGACACTACCTCCTAACTCATGAATACAAGTCATATTGTTTGACCTTTCCCATTTCATTACATCATTGCAAATTTTAAGGTCTTGGGAACTATGCAATTTGACTAGCTTGATACCAAACAATTCTCAGTTAGGTCTTCAAAATTTGTCTTATACCTATTAGCTAAAGTGAGGTCCTCATATACCCATAATATATTAGGTTGGAATCATTTATTAATAGAATATATTGATTAATTATAGTTATGGCATGAAAATATCTTAGCAAGAGGATATTACTTTCATTTCTCAGACTATAAATATCTTGTTATAAGGTATTATATGGACAAGTTCAGTTTAGACTGTTTTTCTTATAATAAGTGTGAAGTAACAAATTTCTATAGAAATATTCTTAGCATTTTTTCAAATATTTTTATGCAAATTCATTGATTGAGAGGGTCTACCTTGTGAAGCCAAATATGAGGAGAAACATTCTTTCTTATGTAACAAGATATGTAATGATGGAAAATCCAACTTTTCCTACAACTTAGCTTCTGATTCATAGAGACTTCTATGAAATTTGGAACCTCAATAGGTTCTACCCAAATTCAATCTTAATCTAGATGGAATTCCATATGGGAATTCTACCCATTTTTGCTCTGAATGAGTTCTATTAATCCCGTGTACTTCATCTATAGTCTCTCACACAGATGAACTATCTTCCAATATGGGTTACATCCATAGATTTTTTTTATTCGCTCAAATAAATTCAAAAATTAATATTCATGGTTCAAACAAATAGTTTCATGCATTGATCTTCTATATCAATTCACCCATTCCACAATTTCTTGTTGACGTGCTAGCAATTTCCTTCAAATTGTAATTCCACTCCAGTGATTTACCCCTTCGAATTTGACCACACATTGGTCAAGACTTATTTGGTTGCACACATATTGTTAGCATCCTCTTTTGGTGTTTGATCATTTCTCAATGTAGAGCATCATGCACAATCGGCTCAACATGGTTCAATTCTCTATCATGCAAACAACTACACATGCATATATCTTCCTTAATTTCATTTACTTAGTCATAAATTGTCCTTAATCCTTACTCAAGATTACTTCTTCGCATGCCATATTATAAATTAATCTATGATCAGTTTCAAGCTTCACACATGTGTTGAAACTCTGCTAATTCTAGATTTCACAAAGACCTGAATTCTTCTCAGGCACATAAACACAAAAAATTCATGAACACAATAAATGTATGAAAACTCCATTCCATTAATTAAAATATGCACACACAAAAATACTTGGAAACTCTCTAGTTGACCCTCTTGGCCTAATTCTACATTCATTTGGCCATTAGCCTTGCCCTTATAATGATTAAATACAAAGTTAGAAGAAAAGTAGTTTTTTCTACATCCATAAATCACTGCTTGATTTATTCCCTAAAGATCTCATGATTTATTCCATAAATATATTGTGATTTATTCCCTAAATCTCTCATGATTTTCAAGGGAAATTATTGTTTTTCTTATGGACAAAATCTGTCATATCGAGAGATTTCTAAAACTATTCTATAATAATTAAAATAAACTAATAATATTTACAAACAAAGAATTATAATTCTTTTTAAATTTTGAAGCCCCTTTTGGAGCTTTATCTCCAAAAAGCCTTGATTTTTTTAAAATGACTTGGAAGTTCATATGATCCTATATGATACTCCCAATGTAGAAAATTTATGACCTCCTGGTCATTAGCCTTTGATGAACCAATCCTCCTATATCCCAAACTTTGCACTGTAGTTGTTCATTTGTTTTTTAATGCTTGTGTTCAGTTGCTTCTATTGTTGTTACCTTCTAATTCCTAGGCTTCTGGACTTTGTTTTGCATCCTTTCATTAACCTTACTGATGCAATCTTGTACATTCATTTTTCTATTGTTGTTGTCTTCCTTTCTTACATCAGTGTGCACTCTCTCTGAGACTCTCATCAAAATGTTTTCCAACCTATCTATTTCAACATCTAATTCATATTTTAGTTGAAATTCATTGTTGCCTTCTCTCAACTTTTGCATAAGAAATTTAGAATTATTATATTTCTCCTCCTCCCCAGTATACATCTTTCCACATATGTTTAAGATAATTGAATGTCTTCTTCCTTGTTTTATTACAACAGAAATATTGTTGTCTTCTCGTTGAAATGTGTTGCTTTTATTGCTCACCAACAGTTGCATTTTATTTTCATGCATTCCACTATTATATGGAACTCTAAATTGTTCCTCAAAATCATTTGGGCTTGTACACTCTATGAAACCTTCATTAGCTGTATCTCTTGCCATCCATTTCTCTAAAAAAATCATCTCTTCCTCGAAATATCTAAAATTTTCTTTGAATGTTGTACTTGAGGCTCAATTTCATCTTCCAAAACTAGTTCAAGTTATGTTTCCTTAATCACATTTTCATGTTCATCAACATGTCCTACAACCTCATAATCAATTTCAAAATTAAAATTTACCTTTGGTTCTATAGATGTTGTAAGAATCCATTCATTACTAGGCACTTGTGAACATGTTTCATCTATGGATGTAATCTCTTCTCTTGGCTTAGGTCCTCTCAACAACTTGCCCAACAACTCTAATTCTTATTCATGCCTCTCAAGCATTGCATCTGAATGTTTTTTCTTCTCTCTCCTTTGACTGTCTCCATTAGTCAAATTTAACCTATTATTTGCACCAATAGGTCCTTGCAACTTCTTACCAACAATTTCATTTATGAATTGTACATGATCTTCACTCTAATTGTCTTTAATAGAAAATTCTGCTTGATATCCTCTCGTAGAAAAATTCTAATTTTGTTCTTAAGTTATTCTTTTGCAAATCATATTTCTATCATATTCATTCATCTTCATGACAACTTCAAATGATTATGCTTCTTCCTTGTCTATGCAACCTGAAAACATACACAAATCATTAGATTTAAAATCAAAAGGTTTTGTGGCCTTATTTGATGCCTCAAACATCAATTTCTCATGTTAATTTGAACTTCCATAATAGTTCATGAGACTTGTAGTAAGTCTATCATTATCTTCATCCTCCTCTCCAAGGATATCTCCTTGCTCTAGTGTAGAATTTCATCCACAATTCCATTAACTGGAACTTATTTAGTATTTCCTTCATTAGGAAACTCTCTAGTATCTACAATTGCATGACCTGCATTCATAAGAATTTCACTAGTTTTAAAATCATGATATCATTACATCTAATCGGCTCCTTCATCCTCATTTTCACCAAGGATAGTTCTTTGTTCAAGTTCACAATAGTGAACTTTCATATTTGTTTCTTTGAGTTCTCTCCTCAACCAAGCACACAACCTATGCTTCAACTACATCTGCTACTTATGCCACTTTACTTTCTTCTGCATAATCCATCCGCATATTTGGTCTTCCTCACCTTCCTAAAGAAATTGCATTAGGACATTCAGTTGTACTTTTATCTCGACAACTTCTGGGTCAACTTCCTCTTGACTCATTCTTCTCTTTATGCCATTTGATTTGGCATCTTCTTTTCTTCTATTATGGTTTCTCTCTAAACCCATGACATGACTTTCAGTAGTCATATTCCTTCTTCCTTTGTGAACTTCACCTTGTCCGCTTGTAGACTACACCCAAGCCTCTACAACAATAAGTTACTCCTTAACCTATTACAATACCCTCACCAAGCTATCTCTAAGCCCAACATTTTGGTATACTTGGTTCTCTCCTCTAGAACCTCTTGATCTTATCTACTCCTTTTAAGCTTATGATGATCTTCACTTCCACCTATCCTCCTCCTTCTAAGCTAATATGGAACTTGCAAAGGTTCTTTTCCACAATTCCTCAAGAAATTCCACTGTTCTTGGTTACAGTCTTCTTACTATATTCATCCTCGTCACTGCTACCTATAGTCAACAATTATTTTCAAAAATTAGTTGAAAACATAAGACAACTTCACCTCTTTGTTCAAGCTCATTTGAACATGCATACTATTATTGCAATCTTCAATCCTTCTGTTGGATCTATTATTACAATCATTTACTGTTCTTCCTCATCCAAAGAACATTCTTCTCCATATTTCTTTCAAATCCAAATCCATTCTACTTTTATCCAAGTAGATTTCCTTCCAAATAAATTCAGTGTCCTTTTTCCACAAAACTTTGATTCATCTAATCATCAATATAAATAGTAAACAAAACAATTTATCCCAATTAGAATTTTCAAACCTTTAATGTTACAATCTCTGGATTTTTCCTCCAAAGAGAAAATGTGCTCTTAATTCTTTTCCCAAAGAGATTTCTTACTATGATACCACTTGATCCAAGAAAAATCATCTTTTCCTACAACTTAGCTTCTAATTCATATATGCTTCTATAGAATTTGGAACCTTAATAGGTTCTACCCAATGTCAATCTTGATCTAACTAGAATTCCAAATGGGAGTTATAACCATCTCTACTCTAAATGAGTTCTATTAATCTTGTTTACTTCCTCTATAGTCTCTCACACAGATGAACTATCTTCCAATTTGGATTACATGCACAGATTCTATCATTTGCTCAACTAACTTCAAAAATTAATATTCATGGTTCAAACAAATATTTGCATGCATTGATCTTATATATCAATTCATCCATTCCACAATTTCTTGTTGACATGCTAGCAATTTCCTTCAAATTGCAATTCCACTCCAATGATTTACCCCTTCTAATTTTACCACAAACTTGTCAAGACTTATTTTATTGCACACATATTTTTAGCATCCCCTTTTGGTGTTCGAACATTGCTCAATGTAGAACACCTTGGATAGTGGCCTCACCATGGTTCGATTCTCTATCCTGCAAACTATTACACATGCATAAATCTTCATTCTCTCATTCACTTAATCATAAATTATCCTTGATCCTTACCCAGGATTACTTCTTCACGTGACATATTTATAAATTAATCTATCATCAAGATCAAGCTTCACACACAAATGCTAAAAATATGTTAACTCTAACTTTCACAAAGACTATAATTCTTCTCAAGAACATAAACACATATACAATTCATGAACACAATAAATGTATGAAAACTTCATTCCATTAATTAAAATTTGTATACACACAAATACTAAACTCTCTTGTTCCTATCTTGGGCCAAGTCTACATCCATTTTGCCATTAGCCTTTCTCATTGGCTTCCAATGATTAAATACAAAGTTAGAAGAAAAGTGGATTTTTCTACATTCATAAATCACTCTCTCATTTATTCACTAAAGCTCTCATGATTTATTCCATAAATATCTCATGCTTTATTCTTTAAATCTCTCATGCTTTTGAAGAATTATTAGCTTTTTTCCTTATGGATAAAATATTTCCTATCGAGAGGTTTCTAAAACTATTCTATAATACTTAAAAGAAACTAATACTATTTAAAAACAAGGAATTATACTTATTTTTAAATGTTGAAGCTACTTTTGGAGCTTTATCTCCAAGAAAACCTTGATTTTTCGAAAATTACTTGGAAGTTAAGATGCTCCTGCATCAATATGCCTCCAACCCATCTGCAATAGGATTTCTTATTCAACATTGATGGAAAACAAAATCCTTTTATGTCAAATACTTTAGACTCCTCATGCTCCTAGGTTTAAACTAGAATTATTTTTATCAATTTCACTTGAGAACCAACTTAACATAAATTTAATATATTCTATTTTTATATATCATAAAATGTGCAATAACATTTAATATATTGTGAAGATTGCATAATTTCATAATAATGTGTATAAGAGAAACATATTTTACAAATTTAATTAACGTTAATTATTTTATGTTTGCATTTAATTTTGCTAATTATTTATTTATCAATATTGTGTGTGTGTGTGTGTGTATGTTTTATTTTATTTTTATTAATTTATACCAATATTGTATATATAAATTAATTATTGATTAGATAATTAAATCATAGTAATCACACTAAATGAGGTATTCAATAACGTATATCCTAATTGTATGTTTCATCATTTCAAAAACTTAAAATATGGGAGAGGAAATTTAGGAATGAACCACACAACTCACAGGTGAGTCAAGCTGCACCTGGAGGCTACCCAATTAGCATTGTTAAACATTCATTAATTAATTAAACAAGATTACACATATTGATGTGATTACATTTTTGTTAGGGATATCAAACAAACTCCTAGAAAATAATATCTAAATCCTAAATACAAACACAATAAAAAAAACTACCTAACGAATCCATTCTCCATTATTTTTAAGTTTCCTCTTAGTGGAGAAACGATTTATTTCCACACCTAATATCTCCCTAAGAAATAAAATTTTATCTTCCCAAGAGGCTTAGTGAAAATATCAACAACATTTTCATGAGTATTACAATATTCAAGAAAAATTTCTTTGGACTGTATCTTTTCCCTAATAAAATGAAAGTGAGCATCAACATGCTTTGTTCTCGCATGATAAATTGGATTGTTTTCCAACTTGATCGAGCTCTATTTGTCACATTTGATCATTATAGCCTTCTTTTGTTCTTCTCCAACACCTTGAGGAATTCTCCTCAACCAAAAAACTTCACAAGTTGCTTCACACAAAGCTTTATATTTTGCCTATGACAATGATATAGTTGGTTGCTTCTTGCTACTCGATGAAACAGTCCCAGATCCAATGCTAAAATCATAACCTATAGTAGATCTCCTATCATTTGGATTACCATCCCAATATGAATTTGAGTAACCTTTCAGCTCAACATCAAATGAATAAGTATACTTAATACCAAAATAAGTGGTTTCTTTAAGGTGTCTAAGTACATCTTTCGCTTCTCTCAAATGGATTTTTAGAGGTCTTTTCAAAAACTAACTTAACACACTAACAAAGTATGCTATGTCGGGTTTGGTTGTAGCAATATAATTTAAGATTCTAACTAGATGTCTATACAACATACTATCAACCTCCTTTGAACCATTATCAAAATGAAGTTTCATTTGTTGCATTGGAACAAAAGTAGTTTTACATTGATCCATTTTAAACTTCTCAAGAAATTCTTGGACATACTTACCCTGAGAGGCAAAATTCTGAATGACATCTCTCCAAACTCAAGACCTAAATAGTAATGTAACTCACCAAGATCTTTCATATCAAATACTTGTGACATTTTCACCTTAACTCCATCAATTTGTTTGACTAAATTTTATGTAATAATTAAATCATCAACATACAAAGAAATCAATACTACATGCCCCTTTTCATCAAATTTGGTATAGAAATTCAGATCACTTTGGCTCCTCATAAAACCTTTTTGAAGAAAGAAGAAATATATCTTCGCATACCACGACCTAGGTGCCTACTTCAACCCATACAAAGATTTCTTTAATCTACAAACTAAATGTTCCTACCCTTTTCGCACAAACCCTTCAGGTTGCGTCAAATACTCCTCCTCCTATAAATGACCATTCAAAAAAGTTGATTTTACGTCTAATTGTTGCGAATTCCAATGGTACTTTGTAGCTAATGCAATTAACAATCTAATAGTATTTAATTTAGCTATAGGTGCAAATGTGTATGCATAATCAATTCCCTCCTTTTGTGAGTACCCTTTTGCCACCAAACTAGCTTTCTAATTATCTATACTTCTGTTTGCTTTAAGATTGGGTTTGTATAACCATTTCCATCCTATGGGATCTTTACCTTTAGGC
This sequence comes from Pinus taeda, assembly GCA_000404065.3. Classification (NCBI taxonomy): domain Eukaryota; kingdom Viridiplantae; phylum Streptophyta; class Pinopsida; order Pinales; family Pinaceae; genus Pinus; species Pinus taeda. The sequence continues at coordinate 3,265 of APFE030533957.1, read as the reverse complement.
AATTTAGTCAATTCTCAGGTTTTATTTTTAATTACATAATCATATTATTCCTTTATTGCTCTTCTCCACTCTTCATATTCATTAGCTTCATTAATGTTGACACCTAATCCTCAGCGATTGGGAGAATTTGAATGTGAAAAGTCATCAAGAAGATGAACTGAATGATCACATTCATGTATATAAAAAATAGCTACCTAATGGAATAAATGAATCAGTTTTTCTGGAGTTACTCCTGGCCTGACATGGTATCAGCACAGGTCCCAGGTTCCTTTTTTAGTGTGCCTTGTAACTCCTGTGTCCTCTGTCCACTGCCTTCTGCTCTCTGTCCACTGCTTTCTGCCTAACATGGTGAATGTTTTGCGTTCAATGAGTTCTGTCCCATACTCTCATCACGCCTGAGACATGGTGAACGTTTTGCGAGTTTTTTCTCATACTCTCATAACGCCTGAGACATGGTGAACGTTTGGGTTACTGCTTGAAATTGCTTGAGACTGGGGATAACTGCGACCGGATTTCAAATGACATCAGCATTTTTGTTTGGTCATGATGCTTGAGCTTTATTCTTTCTGCCAAGTTTTCTTTTCCGCTTTCATTATTTAGTCACGCAAGCTATATGATCCTCGCCCTTGTCTCTTTTTTCTCGCACCAGATCTACCACTTCCAACACCAAATGAAATAGCAGAACCTGATCCTTGACTTGAATCAAGCATTTTTTAGTCGCGGCATACTGTTCTGGCACTGCGACAAGGACTAGGCGGCTCCGGAGTTTGTTGTTGCATCTGTCAGGTATGGTGCATCTCCTGGGGAAAAACTACATGCCGCAGCAGTTGTTAGCGCAATAACAAAAGTAGCTAGGCTTGTTGACAGTTATATAACGGAGATTGCTCGGGACAGGAATCTTTCAATGAGCAAATTTCAAGTTCTGGCTGAAGTGTTGCCGGACAGTGCTCAAACTTGTGACGATGGCCTGATCTGGTAATGATATCGAATGTTAAACACTGCCTGGCATTTTTTTTAAAAGTTGCCTGATACGTATTTGAAGCTGTTGTTTTTAATGGTATGGTAAATGGTATTATAAGTTGCCTGACATGATATCGAATGTTAAACGCTGCCTGGCATTTTTTAAATGCTGTCTGATACGTTTTTGAAGCTATTGTTTTTAATGGTATGGTGAATGGTATTTGTTGGATCGTATACCATTCATATATTTAATGCTTTGCTGATGTTGACCGCTGTAAATTACAGTTCAAGAATGTGCATGAACATGGTATAATACAATGATTTTTTAATATTGCTCTATGGCATATACATTGAAAG
>APFE030533954.1:40839-60549 GCA_000404065.3 Pinus taeda | reverse complement strand
TCCTTGAAATCAAGTGTCTTTCTTGCTTTTGATATTCATAATGGGCTTTTATAATGCAACAATCAACTGAATGAGGGTTTTAAGGGATACTTTGCAAGAACTATCAAAAATGCTAACAACAATCTGGGAGTAGGGCTACATAGAGATAAGTAGGCTAATGTGCTAAAAATAGCTAGCCAAAGTGGCAAAAAAAACAATTACATTAATACTTGTAAAGAACCAAACGACACAATTATTTATCCACTAACCAAAAAATAATGCACAACATACATTGGTATGTATAATCTAGATGTGGAGATAGCTGCCAAAGGAAAACTAGTTTGAAAGCTTTAAAAAACACTTAATGTAAACATTTGAAACCAAAAAATTGATTAGATTTTCTATAACATAATAGTTTACTGGTAATACAAAATTAATTCAAAATGGGTTATTTTGAGAAAAAAAAATCAAAATTGATTACTTTAACCTTTTTTTTAACGAAAACAAATTAGTTATTTTAATTTTTTTCCCAGCATGGACACGGACTGCTTAGCAACTCTCCTGGTTTAAAATTAAAACTTTAAAACAAAATTAACCATTTTAAAAATGATACAAATGAAACAACTAAAAAAACATTAGTGAGAATAAAATTAGAAATGTTATCGAAGGTAATTTGGTTAAAGAGGAAAGACATACCTCCTCAAATGTTACAAGTAAATAAGGATGACGTGGCCAATAGTTTTGCGTATACTTTTTTTGTATTTACTTACGCTAAAAAAATATCCATAGACACTGTGTTTTAGATCCACGTGTTATAGAGAGTGGTAATTTAATAAAACGTAAATACAATAATGAAGTGGTGATTTAGTAAGACATTTAATTAATTTAAATTACATTATGTGCATATGTTTTATAATCAATTTAGTTTAGATTCATTTTAACTGAGTGTTAAGAGAAATTATAATAAATTTAGTTTAGATTCATTTTAATTTAAGTGCAAAAGGAATTAAGTGTATTTTTGCAGTTTTATAGATTAAAAAAAATATTTCTATTAATACATTAATAAATTCCAATAGAATTTATTTTAAAATTTGCAATTAAAAAAAAACTAACTTTTAGAAATATATTTAATGTCAGAAAAAAAGATAAAGATCTTTTATTTGTCTACTCCTATTAAATTTTAAACTTAGGAGAAAGTCCATTTATGTCAAAATTATGATAAATATAATGTTTCAAGAAATTCATAAACTAGTATTATTAATATTATTTTATATTAATGTGAAAAATTAATAATTTTAAATTTTTCACATACTTATAATTATGTCGTAAGGCCTTTCCTCTGAGAAGAACTTCCTTCTCAGTTACCCATTATCTTTCTGTCTCATTAGATTACATGTTAGACAATTGAAAAATGTTTAGTTGTTCGATTAGGCAAAGGTAGTTAGAAAGAAACGTTATTACACCTTAACTGCCTTAAATGCAAAAATTTGATTCCTCCCAGATGGTTTTGGCTTTGCGCAATGGTTTGCAGGTTGTGGGGCTCACTCACTGTCTATGGGGAAACATTATGGAGCTCTCAATCACAGAACTCGAACCGCAATTAAGCTTAGCGCAGAATAGCAGAATAGTTTCAGTTTGGACACAAACTCCCTCAATACAGTCTACCACAACTAATGGACCATCTATAATTCTAAGGGTTACAATGACTTGTGATGATCATGCCATTTTTCATTCTTTGTACAATTACAAAGATGGGATCTGCATTGTTGGCAATTAGTATCTTTGGCATCATGTGCAACGAAGAATTACTGGTTATATGCCATTGCAAACCATATTCGTAGAGGTGAAGCAAACATCATGCTTGCAGGTGGCACAAATGTTGTGATTGTGATGATGGGAGTGAGTGGATTTATGGCTCCTAGGGCTCTTTCACAGAGGAATCATGACCCACATATAGCATCAAGACTGTGGGACAAATATCGTGATGGATTTGTCATGGGTGAAGGTGCTGGCGTGATGGTAAGTCGAAGTTGAACTCAATGATTTCAGTTTCAAGGGACTATATGCATATATAATATTTATACAATAATTGTATTTAAAATTATAGATTCATTTCAATTATATATATCTTAACTAATAATGTTGTTAAATTTTTGCTTTATAATATTAATCAGTGATAAACTTGCAGAGTTATGGTGGATGAGGTGTCCATTAGTATTTTTATGAACAACAAGGCCTTGGGCTCCAGAAAGGCAAGCCATGGAAATTTTACTCGGGACAGCTGGGCAACTTAGGGAGATATTGTAAAAATCAATTGGCCTTATGCTCCCTTTGTCATGGGTTATTGCAATTTTCACACTTCTCAAATAGCAACTTCATCCATAGAGCCCTTAACCCCTGCTCAGAAAAAAATTACCTATAGGGAGCACATGGGATGCCATATAAGATACACTTATTGCATATCTATTTCTCGAATATTCTCTTGGGCTTTATTTATTTTCTTATAGTCCCATCACATGAGATGAACAAACATTTAATGGAACAAGTCTTTTGCACTTCGAGATATGATTAGGACCTGGAGTGAGGGGGTGAAAATCTTTGCACAACTCAGTAGCTTTAACACTCCCCTTTATAGAGGAATATTTCCCATTCTTATCTACAATTCTTTCATATTCCATATCTATCTCCACAAACTTGTTCCATTTTTATGAGTTAAATTTTTTGTCTTTAGATAAGAGCCCATTATGAAAGCCTTCAAATTCCCACAACAATTTTACATCATGCAAGGATGCTAATTGAATACTTTGAAATAGATTTTCATAAGAAAATGAATAAACATTTTGATTTGTTGATGAAAAACTGCAATTTGGCTGCACCAACTATGGCACCCCTACGCTTTCCTGTTGCACCCTTTGCATATCCGTTTATTAATGAGTTAACCTTGGGCTAACAATCCACTTCCAAACTAGGCCTTTTCTTCCTCTGTGAAAATTTTGAAATACTCACATCAACCTCATTTCAAAAGTTTTCATGAGACTCTAGTCTAACTGACTTTAAATGATTGAGAAGCTTTTGATTAACTAAAAGAAACTTAGTTAGCTTACATTGATCTCGCTTGCTAACTAAACCTTCTTTCAGTAAAGGTGTACTCTCCATGTCATTGTTTTCCATCCCACTTAGCTCATTCTGGAAAGAGAAATATAAAACAATGTCATCTTCAGGTAAAATCTTGTAGTCACATTTTTCACCATGATTTTGGGGATTTGTCACTTCAAAACTAGATCGAAAAGAGCATCATTTTGATGGAGCAACATGAAGGTGAACTTGTCCTTGTAAATAAGTAGGAGAGGTGTTACTATTGGTAGCTTGAAAATGCATACCATCAACTCTCACTTGAGATGACCATGTATAAGCACAGGCACCTTCATTAGTTGTGGAATATGATAGACATGAAGGTGAGCTTCTCCTGACAGTTTCATTTCCAATCTTGCATTTGCCCTTTCCCAAAGTTATTAAGGACTGCCTTGGGTAGAGTCATATCCTTATAGAACAATCCTCCAATATAGGCTTTGCCTTGCTGTAATGTTCATTGTCTCTAAGGGATTATTCTACACCCTTATTGATTTGAGAAGATAGAAATCTTGCACTTTGTTGATTTGGAAAAGCCTCTAAACGGTTACTTTGTAAAGAAGAGAAAACTTTTAGTAAATGAATGTTTACCATGTTATCATGCCTTAGCTAAGAGTTTTCCATATCACCATTTCTTTTTGAATCAGAAAAACATGGTTTATCCACTCCATCACATCAAAATATATCGCTACCATCATTAGATGTAAATTCAGTTCTACCATTTGACAACCTTATAAATGTCTCATAGTCTAAAACCTTTGAACATGCCTCAATTTTCCATAACCTTGATCGACCAATAGATTGAAATTGTTGTTTCACCTGAGAACTTCTTTTCTCATATTTAGGTCATGAGTAATGTTGTAGCTTCATACCTCCGTCTTCTTTCACCCACCCATGTTCCTAGAAAACAACTTGCCACTACTTATAAGAGTTATATCGATAAAATAAATGTCAACATCTGGAAGTTTCTTGCTAGGGGCATTTTTCAAGGTTTCAAGCTACCCTTTAGTAGCCTCATCTTGATTGGAAATCACCAAAACATAATCATGAGCTCCCATATTAACTTGGGAATCCCTTGATTTCTGAGAGCAAACAAATGATTCATATATTTCTCTTGTCATAAAATCCATGTCTTATGGCATCTGAAACACTCTATTCTCCTCACCTCTTAATGGACCAGTGGCACTTATGTCCACTAGAGATGTTGACCTTTCCCTCTTCAAAATTTGGGCTTCATTACTTTGTGATGGAAGCCTTACAGATGACCCAACCAAACTTCAAACCGTGCTAAATGATACAACCTTCAAACAATCTTGTCCTCCTGCATTCACCACAATATTACTGTAATTATTGGATCTTTCCCTAAAATGTTTTTGCAAAGATCCATACTTGTTCCTCAATTTATTTTTTAAATCTTGTGTAATATCATCTCCACTTTCATGCAGGTTGTAACATGATAATCCTTGATCCTAGTCAAATGACATTGTTCTTCCATGGATAAATCCTGCATTTAAATAATATTTAATCTTATCATATATATTTCTTTATTCATATGTTTCTGGTTCATCTTGGTGATATATTTTTCAATGGGACAAATGAAAAAATTTCCAAGGCCTTTTCCAATGACATTAGATTCCTCTCTTTCATTTCTCAACAGAACACTACAACAACCATGTTAGTGGCATTAACTTCCATTGGCAACTCATGACCTAGTTCTTCTATAGAAGGGATATCTGGAACTTCTTGAACCAACACATTACCTAGCAAAGGACTATTTGGAACTTCTTGAATCAACACAGTACCAAGTTTTTTCTCACTAGGACAAATGGAAACTTTTCCAAGACCTATTCCAATGGAATTGGTGTCATCTCTTTCATTTCTCAATAGACCATTTGTAACAATCATGTCACTAGCATTGACTTTCATTAACAACTTATGACCCATTCCTTCTATACGAAGGCTATCTGGAACTTCTTGAACCAAACCATTACATAGTAAAGGGCTATCTACAACTTCTTAAACCAACCCATTACTTAGTAAATTAACATTGTCAAAAATTGGATAGCTTCCCTCATCACAAAATATTGACATTTCCAACACATTAGTATTCCCTGAGGGTTGAGAGGCATAAGACAAGCCAAATTTACCATAGTAGTGTGGATTGGAGGGTATCTCTTGAACAGAGTTTCCTACTTCTGGGTAGTTTCAATTACATTTGAGGCCTCTAGTTTTTCAACATCACAACTATCAACACTTCTTCGACAATCATCCCTTGGAACTGCCTCTTTTCTACATCTTTCTAGTATTTCTGGAGTGTACCTATTGATCACTCTTATGATGAATATCTTTGAAACCTCCACAACCCCATTCCATGGAAACAAATTTTGCATCTCATTCTTTCATGGTGGCTCCTTTTGTGCCTCTAAGGCATCAACCTTTGAGGGTGATAGGAATGTACATCCCATGACTTATCTAATGTCATTTCGACATCATTATATCATTTAAGTTACTTTTAATCATTCATTTTCATCGTTGAATATGTATGTTTTTGGATTTCAAAACTAAGTGTTGAATGTTAATAAAACTCTATGTAATATTCACAATCCACTGGTATTATGGTTCTTATTTTGTTTAATTATGACATTATCATATGGGTTACCATTATATCATGTAACATATCAAACTTGTCTTCATCTATCCTCTTCTTTCATATGTTATCCACTTACGACATTTCCTTTGCAACACTTGGTGCAATTGCAAAGGAAAAATAAAATTAATGGAAACAAAAGTTGTTTGTATATGGTTCAATATATTCTCTCACAATTTAAAATAAGAAAATCAACAATGCGCTTTGTTGTTTGAATTGTGCACTTGATAAAAAAAGAAAGCTCGAACTATAAGCCAAGACAAAAATAAATAACCAATTTCTTTATCCAAATAATTCTCCAAACCTAAAATTTATTTTTAAATAAATAAATTTATATTATACTTTAAATATTCAATTAAATTGCATAATATATCACATCTTTTTTCTTCTATGTTACTCTTTCCTATGTTACTGCCTTACTGTATTTCCTTTGCAACATGTGGTGCAATTGCTAATATATTTTACAACTAAACTATGGGTTATCAAGAATTAAGATGAATCAACTTAGAGAAATTTAATCATTCACATTATTTAACAATAGTAATCACTTAAAAAAAAAAACTAAAAACTAAAATGAATCAATCTAGAAAAATTAAGTCATTTATATTATTTAACAAAATTCACTAAAACTATAAATTATTATTAAGAGATCAAATCCTCTTATGATTAGTTAATCAATATTACTTGAAGTGTTATTATTATTATTTAAAATACATTAATTATTAAGTATTCTATTATTTTGTAAAATGGTATTACTCATTCATTAGAATATAAATTATATAAGAAATCAAATCTTTTTATTATTGATTAATCAATTCATTAATTGTTAAATATTCTATTATTTTGTAAAATATACTATTCATTTATTTAAAATATAAAATATTTTTATCAATAAAATAAACATTTGTGATTTTTCTCACATATTTTTGTATAAAAAATACCAGTAGAAAATATTTTTTTTAATAACATATTAATTCTCAAATATTTAATTTTTAAAATATAACTATATTTATAAATTATATATTTTTCAATGCATAACAAAATTAAATTGAAATTATAATAATATTTCAAATAATTATTAAATTATGTATTCCAATAATTATATATATATATATAATATATATATATATATATATTTATTATAGATAAATATATTCATAAATTGTTTGAATCTTTTGAAATAATAATTATATTTATAATCTTTTGAGATAACCATACGCTGCTATCCTGTTACTTGAAACAGGAAAGTCATTCATGTAGGGTGTTCCAGAATATTATTACATGTGCAACAATGCATCCAATTACATCTCAAAAAATTCTACAAAACTTGGTGCCTAGACAAATCAAAGCATGTTGTAAAACTTAAATTTGCGAACATCCACAGGCCGCTCATTTATTTGCTTGAATTCATGATACAAATGTGCAAATGGTCTTGGAAACAAATGCAAATTTGAGTCTCAACTTGAAATTTAAGCATGGATTTACGATTCTGGTTCATTTCATACACACAAATTCTGTAGATAATTAAATGGTCATCAAATTAATCTTATCCAACATAATTTATATTTGGAAACCATCCATTATATGAGATAACCATATGTTGCTATCATGTTACTTGAAACAGGAAAGTCATTCACATAGGGTATTCTAGAATATTATTACATGTGCAGCAATGCATCCAATTACATCTCAGAAAATTCTACAGAACAGCGCCAAGATACAGACAGGAGAAAGGTCAGCTTGGGAAGCAGGATGGAAGGAGCAGGGGCGCACAGACGGGGGACAAAGAACAGGGAAAGAATGGTTGTGGGGGGAAGCAGAGCGGCAGGGAGATGGATGCGAAGCAACGCTGGTGATGGGGACCAGAGCCGAGCAAGTCTGGACGTAAAGGGCAAGGGGAAAATGGAAGCGGACCCCGAGCAATTCTACATCCCGGTGTTTGAAGTGTCCGAGGATGATAGTGAAGCCCAGGAAGATGAAGTGGGAATGGCAGCGGCAGGAATTGACAAACGCGGCCAAAATAAGAAGGGTATCAGAAACAAAGATATGCAAAGGGGCCGGAAAGAAGCCGAAGATGAACAGGAGCTGGGCGCTGAGCTTGGAAAAGGCAGGCGAGGACGAGGGCGAGGCCGCCATGGACGAGGAAGGCAAAGCAGGTGGGGAATCGCAGAAGGGAGAAGTAGGAGGGGCAAACTATTTTTAAAACATTTTAAATTGTTTTTGAAGCGTTTTAAATTGTTTTTAAAACATTTTGAATCGTTTAAAATTGTTCTTAAAACAATTTAGGTGGTTCTTAAATCAATATAAATTATTTGTAAATTGTTTTGAAAGCATTGTGAACCATTTTTAAAACATTTTAGATTGTTTTTAAAGTATTTTAAATTGTTTTGAGAGCATTTTAAAACATTTTAAAGTACTTTAAAGCATTTTAGATTGTTGTTAAAGCATTTTAAAATCATTTTTTAAAGCATTTGAAAGCGTTTTAAATTGTTTTTAAATTATTTTGAACTATTTTAAATTATGTTTAAATCATTTTAAATTGTTTCAAAACCATTTTAAATTGTTTTTAAAGAATTTTAAATTGTTTTTAAGGCATTTTTTAAAGCACCTTAAAGCTTTTAAATTGTTTTTAAAGCATTTTAAATTCATTTTAAAGAGTCTAAAATGGTTTTTAAAGTATTTAAAACTATTTTCAAAGCTTTTAAAAATGTCTTTAAAACATTTTAAATTATTTTGAAACCATTTTAAGATGTTTTAAAAAGATTTTAAAACCATTTTTAAAGCATTCTAATTGTTTTTAAAACATTTTAAATTGTTTTCAAAGAATTTTAAATCATTATTAAAACGTTATAAAAGGTTTTTAAGCCATTTTAACACATTTTTTTAGAACATTTTAAGATGTTTTTTAAGCATTTTTTAAATGTTTTAAAACTATTTGAAATTGTTCTCAACGCATTTTAAATTGTTTCTAAGGCACTTTAACTTATTTTTAAAGCATTTTAAAATCATTCAAAATTGTTCTTTAAATAATTTAAATTATTTGTAAAGTATTTTAATTTGTTTTTAAAGCATTGTAAACTATTTTTAAAGCATTTTAAATTGTTTTTAAAGCATTTTAAATTGTTGTTAAAGCATTTAAAATTGTTTTTAATACATTTTAAATTGTTTTTAAAGCATTTTAAAAGGGTTTTAAAGCATTTTCAATTGTTATAAAAGCACTAAACTTATTTTTAAACCATTTTAAATGTTTTCTAAGCCATTTTAAAATACTCTAAAAACAATTTAAAACACTTTCAAATGCTTTAAAAACAATTTTAAAATGCTTTAAATTGTTGTTAAAGCATTTAAAATTGTTTTTTATTGTTTTGAAAGCATTGTTGTTAAAACATTTGAAATTGTTTTTTATTGTTTTGAAAGCATTTTAAATTGTTGTTAAAGCATTTAAAAAGCATTTAAAATTGTTTTTAAATTATTTTGAACTATTTTAAACTGTGTTTAAAGCATTTTAAATTATTTTTAAAAAATTTTAAATTGTTTTTAAAGCATTTTAAAAACGTTTTAAAGCACGTTAAAGCTTTTAAAATTGTTTTTAAGCATTTTAAATTCATTTTAAAGTGTCTAAAATGGTTTTTAAATTATTTAAGGCTATTTTCAGAGCATTTAAAAATGTCTTTAAAGCATTCTAAATTATTTTGAAACCATTTTAAGACATTTGAAAAAGATTTAAAAAGCATTTTAAAGCATTTCTAATTGTTTTTAAAACATTTTAAATTGTTTTTAAAACTTTTTAAATTATTATTAAAACATTTTAAAAGGTTTTTAAAGCATTTTAAGATGTTTTTAAAGCATTTTAAAGCATTTTAAAACATTTTTAATCGTTTTTAAAACATTTCAAAATCGTTTAAAATTGTTTTTAAAGCATTTTAAATTGTTGTTAAAGCATTTTAAGTTGTTTCTAAAGCACTTTAACTTATTTTTAAAGCATTTTAAATCAATTTAAATCACTTTTAAAGCATTTGAAAAGCGTTCAAAATTGTTCTTAAAGCAATTTAAATTATTTTTGAAGTATTTTAATTTGTTTTTAAAGCATTGTAAACTATTTTTAAAGCATTATTAATTGTTTTTAAAGCATTTTAAATTGTTCTTGAAGCATTTAAAATTGTTTTCGTGAAATCACTTAAACTTATTTTAAAGCATTTTAAAAATTCTAAAAACATTTTTAAATTGTGTTTAAAAGATATTCTAAAATCAATTTAAATTGTGGCATAAAAGCAAATGTTGAATTATTTTTAAAGTATTTTAAATTGTTTTTTAAAGCATTTTAATCGTATTAAAGCATTTAAATTGTTTTTAAACATTTGAATTTTTTTAAAAAAATAAAAAGTTGTTTTTAAAAGCATTTTAAATTGTTTTTAAAGCATTTTTAAATGTTTTTAAAACATTTTAATTGTTTTAAAAAAATTAAAAAAATTATAATTGTTCTTAAAGTAGTTTGAAATATTTTAAAAGTATTTTAAATTGTTTTTAAAGCATTGTAAACTATTTTTAAAACATTTTAAATTGTTTTTGAAGCGTTCTAAATTGTTTTTAAAACATTTTAAATCATTTAAAATTGTTTTTTAAAGCATTGTGAACCGTTTTTAAAACATTTTAGATTGTTTTTAAAGTATTTTAAATTATTTGGAGAGCATTTTAAAACATTTTAAAGTACTTTAAATCGTTTTAGATTGTTGTTAAATGATTTCTTAATAATTTAATAATTCTTAAATACATAACATGATTAGTCCTCCTATATATTTTTGTGTATATATTTGTGTAAAGAATAAAAGAATATATTTGTGTAAAGAATAAAAGAAAGAAATTTTGTGTAAAGAATAAAGAAGAAAATGATTGGATCGAATTTAAGTTTTTTTTTTTTATCAAAATCAAGTTTTTAGAAATTTTTTAGTGATAATTATATCAAAATTTATTTGTCGTTGTGTTTGGAACTAATCACTGTAGTTCATCGCTATGACAAGATGAAGAATCAAATCATGGCAACATGATGTCAAATATGATTTCATCATAAAAACCTGCAAGCTTGCTTGCCTGTTCAAAATGATGAACCTTAGTCACAATGACCCTTCTATGCGGGTTGTAATGATCAAATTTAGGCTTGTTTAAAATGACGAACCTTAATCCTTCCGTGCAGGGTTGTAATGATCGAATTTAGGCTTGTTTAAAATGTTGAACCTTAATCTTTCCGTGCAGGGTTGTATGATCGAATTTAGGCTTGTTCAAAATGATGAACCTTAATCACAATGACTTTTTCCGTGTTGTAATGATTGAACTTAGGCTTTGTGATCCATATAAAGTTTATGAGAAATTTTAGGTGATAATTACATTAAAATTCATTTGTCACCGCATCAATGTTGTTCATCATTATTAAGAAATTTATTTCTTAATTCTCAAATACATAATATAAATTAAATTAAAATTGTAATTACATTTATTTATTTATTAATTATATGAACATCGAGGATGAAAATCACTTCCTTTTAGAGGCCTCTTGTACAACCACATTAGATCTCTGTTTCATAATCTTTGTTGCAATAATGTCCTTCCTAGCCTTCTTCAATGTCAAAATTATAGTGAGCTCGGGAGGCTTCTCTCTAGGCTTTTTGAGCATAGGGATAAAACTCACATTGGATCTCAATTTCACAATCTTTGTTTCTATTTGAGCATAGGAATAACACCTTAAATCAAACTAAATAATTCGTTTTCTTTTCTCTCTAGGCTTTTTGAGGATAAGGATAAAACTCACATTAGATCTCAATTTCACAATCTTTGTTTCTTTTTGAGCATCGAAATAACACCTTAAATCAAACTAAATAATTCGTTTTCTTTTTAGTCTAATAGACAATAGACAGACGTTAACCACCACCATCATCATATTGTAAAAAAAAAATAAAAAAAATTGAATTAAATTGTAATACCTTTATTATTATTTTATATTATATAGTCTTCTGAATAATATAAAGAGCATATTGTATTTATCAAATAGTAAAATACAAAAATAGATTTTATCTTCACTCCAAACCTCAAAATATGCCCCTAGTTATATTGATAATGTCTCTTCAGATGTACGTAATTTTTTAGCATCATATCTTTAAGACAGCCAAAATATTTATTAATTATGTAAAATCTATTATTTTCAAAATTTTAGAAAATAACCTCAAAAAATTATAAAATTATAAAATATAATTATTTGTACATTAACGACAAAAAAAAATAGAAACCACACCCACAAAATACTCCCTCCATGGTGAAACCACCGAAACCAAATCCATGGTCACATGGAAGAATACTAAGTCGCCCGCTCCACATGATATTACAACGGTTCCCGTCAACTAAATGGATGGGAATTCCCTCTAAATTATAGTCCGCCTGCGGTTACCGCTGCTGAAATTATACTCAGCAACAACACCAGAACCAGAACCAGAATCAGTCCATGAAATCCTTTAAATAAATATATAATCGAAAACCAACAAAGTTCCAAATTTAACTATTTCTATACGACCTGATCCGGAGAAGGACCCAATATGTTGAGCATGGGGGAGCGCAGAGGGAACTGAGGCACCCGATTGCCCTTATCGTCGTAATTTATGAGACCTGAGAATTCCGGGGGCTGACATCGTTCGCCCATCAGAATTCTCCTCTGCCACACAGAATCTTCTCCATCCTCCGCATTCATAAATTCACGGTCATATACCGCCGACTCGTCCTCGTCCTCATTCCGCCCCCATTTCCTTGAAGTTCCTCCATGATCCGCCTTCCTAGGATCACGGTCATATGTCTCTTCGTCGTTCCCTTTTCGCCTCCATTTCTTAGAAATCAAGTTCTTTTTGCTGTCGCCGATAATCGCCCGGCCTGGGAACTTGTGCGGAGAGCTGAAACCTGTAGAGCCACGATTTTTCCCGTCCCTCCGATGGAAATGCATAGCGCAAGATGCGGTAACAACAGCCGCCACTGCGAGCACGCATGTGACCGCCAGCAGGAAACCGCCCGCACTGGCCAACCAGCTCGTTGTTGCCGACCCTCCTTCCAGGGCCAAAACTGAAAGCCACCGAACCATAGGATTCGATCCCGAGACCCCACAGGACAAAACCTTTTTATTTTTGTCAAAGAACAGAGGGCTGAAGCCACCTGACCATAGGATTCGATTCTCAGACCTCACAAACCAAAACTTTTCTCTCTCAAAGAGCAAATGATTGAAGCCACCTGACTATAGGATTCGATCCCCAGACCTCACAAACAAATCCCTTCACTCTATTTCAAAGAACAGATGGTCAAAGTCAGGTAACCATAGGATTCGATCCCCAGACCTCACAAGACAAAGATCCTTCTATGTCAAAGACCAGATGGTTGAAGCCACCTCACTATAGGATTCGATCCCGAGACCTCAGAAGACAAAACCCTTCTCTTTCTTTCAAAGAACAGATGATTAAAGCCACGTAACCATAGGATTCGATCCCCGGACCTCATAAGACAAAACCCTTCTCTTTCTTTCAAAGAACAGATGGTTAAAGCCGCCTGACCATAGGATTCGATCTCCGGACCTTGTTGGACTAAAAAAAATCCTTCTCTGTCAACGGGCAGATGGCTGTTGGCTTATCCTCGCGCCATGGAGAAGTTAGGCGAATAGATATATAGTGTGTTAATCTGCGACACGTGGTCAGGATTAACGAGTGTTGGGTGCCATTCTTGAGTTGGGTGCCTTTCTTCCAGGGGATTTTCAGAGATCTGTCACGAAAACTCTGTGAGTGTATGACAGCCGTCTGCGGATTGTGCTCACTCCCACTTTAGAAGATTCGCGCATCGCAACAAACTCCCGTTGGCATCGTTGGGCCGATGGACATTATCCTTTTTCTTTTTCTCATTTTGTTTAAGTTGTTCAATTCGTTCACAACCTTTACGTGTGATTACTTCATTGCAGAGCTTTGCACTACATTCGGTTATCCTTTAATATAATTATAATTTGTATACAAGAAGAATGAATTTACTTCGAAATTCTTTTTATAACTATAATAGATCACAGAAGCTTCAATTTTACAATGGTATACACATTATCTAGATTTTCTGGTTTTTACATATAATTCAATTTTGTTACTATAAATTATAGTTTTATTTTTATATTGGTATAGGCAGAACTATCGATAGGGATTATGATTGTTTTAGGAATTGAATTTCTGATTTTTTTATTAGCAAAAATGTAATCCTTGGATTTTTATTAGCCAAATATTTTAACGACCAAAATTCTATCTGTTAAATTAATTCTTGAAACTTAAGTATAATTTCTATTATTATTTATATAATTAATTTTAAACAATTTTAGCTATCACAAATTATATGATTGTTACGGAAAGGCCTTCTACAATCTGGTTAGAGTAAATGCGTAGGTGTAGTTGTAAGTATGTAAACAATTTTAAATGTTTCGCTTCATTAAGGGAAAAAAGAAAAAAAAAAATAAAAGTGATGAAGATCACTGCAACCATTTAAATGTTGGGTCAAGTAATAATAAAAGTTAAAGTAATAAAAATAATAAAATTCAATTTTTTATATTTTGATTTTGTTATGAACTTGTGAATAGGCTTTGTTGCAATACCATGGGTCAATACCATGACTTATTAATACGGCATGCCAAAAAACCATAACTTATTTCATAACCAAAATATTTTATAACAATATGACAAGATTTTTAACCATGGATATTCATCCCCACTTTATTGTGGATACTATTAATTTGTAAAAATTAGGCTTTGTTACAATACCATGAGTCAATACCATGGCTTATCAAAACCACATGCCCAAAAAACATAACTTATTTCACAATCAAAATATTTTATAACAATACAAAAAATTCTTAACCATGGATATTATTAACTTCTAAGTAGGTTTTGTTACAACACCATAGGCAAATACTATGGGGCAAATACTATGGCTTATCAATACCGCATGCCAAAAAAACATAACTTATTTCACATTCAAAATATTTATAACAATATAACAAGATTCTTAATCATTAACTTATTTCACAATCAAAATATTTATAACAATATAACAAGATTCTTAATCATGGATATTCATCCCCAATTTGCCATTGATATTATGAACTTGTGAATAAGCTTTGCTACAATAGTTTGGGCTAATACCATGGCTTATCAATACCACATGGCAAATAATTAAAACTTATTTCACAATCAAAATATTTTACAACAATATGATTACTAACCATGGATATTCAACCTCACTTTACCATGGATATTATTAACTTGTAAATATGATTTGTTACAATGCCATGTGCCAATACCATGGCATATTAATACAACATGCCCAAAAACCATAAGTTATTTGACAATAAATATATTTTATTTTAATTTTACGTTATAATATTTTTTAATTGGAACTAAAAGGAAAGATGTTATAATTAGTTTTGAGATCTATCTCACGACAACTAAAAATATTCCCATAGAAGTTTAATTAAGGTTTTAATAAAATAAAAACGAGAATACTTTTATATTTAAAGATGTGAAATTTATATAATACAAATAGTATTGGTAAGAACCAACAGAGATCCATTTTAAGTATGGATCCAAGCGATCACATGATGCAGGAGCATCCAGCTCTGAGGAGGCAGAATGAGGCTGGCAGTCTCAGGCAGAATTTGGACACACAATCAATGCGTATAGCTGGACAGGTGTCAACACCTTAACAGTTATTTTATTTTCATTACTTGTTTTTATTTACTTTTATTAGTCATGCATTTACTTTGTTTTACTTAGGAGTTAGAAACAGAACCATAATTTGCTAGTTAGTTTGATTTTTATTTAAGAAGGCATTGTATTAGTTTTTAATCAGTTATTGGAAAACAGTTGTCAATCTGTTGGGTTGGTTCCAATCGAACAGGAACAGTTTGACTCTCAGAGTTAAAAGGACGAAAAAAAGATTGTAAAGTTTCCTCTCTCATTTTTGAAGAACATCAATAGAAACATACAGTCATTTCCAAAAGCTAAGATTCATTACTTATTTGCTCACATTTCATCACTGTGACAATTGTTATTCTACAGTATATTATTTCCTGTACATTGTAAATCATATTAAAATAGAAGACAGATTATTTGTGAGTGGATCGGGCGCGATCACCACAGCACCGTCCACCAGCGTGCAAACCCGACTGTACACATAGGTGTACACCCAGAGAAAGACGCGGCAGAAGCAGACTCAGACAAAGCAAAGATTCCGAAAACTAGAAAGACAGAGAAGCCTGTACATGCGAATGAAAAACCAGGTATTTCAAAAGCCGATAACTCTACAGTCAAATAGCATGTCGTAGCAGAGAACAAATGAATTCATTCTTTTTCATATGATATGTATAGATAACGAATAGTGATCGAACAACAGAAAAATTTATGTAACCATATGACCTGAGTAAATAAACGAGAACCCAGGGCACAGTTAAACATTTGCATCACAGAATACATGTAAAGCAAGTCACGGCACCCACATAGTTATCAATAGGACGGAACTTCAAAATACCAATTTATTAACAGACAAAAGCCAAAGTATTACATTCATATCTTTGACGGAGGGATAGACCAGGGTTTGGTCAAAACCCTAAGTTTATAAACTGTGAACGATGCAGCCTAACAGAGTAAGGGTTCGGAACCCCGCAACGACCATCAAACAGGAACAAAATTCTTTTACATCCACAGAGCAGAAGCCCATAAAACCCACGAGGGTTTGACACCAAAGGAAACAGTTCGAACAACTTTATACAGAGGGAAAGTCGAGACCACGACTACAACAGACCATCAACAGATTGAGGACCAAAACCTTAAATTTTCGCCGCATAAAAAGTCGACACAGACGACAGAGACTACAGACATCAAGCTATAGAAAAAGTATTAAGACACTACCCGGAAGAAGCGTGGAGAGAACGAGGGTAGCAGCATCACGAGCTTGGCTACACGACCAGAGCTCACCTGCAAAAAAAACCCACAAAGGTTAGACCTTACGAATATCTGTACATGTGTTAAAACAAAAACACAACGGAAAGGAGGCAGGGTATCAGGGTTTACCAGTAACCCGGGCGACGAAGAACAAGACCAAACTATCCAACACAGTAACCTGAAGACAGTGGCCGAGACGGTCAGAACCAGCAAGACAAAAGCGAAGACGTTAAAGCACGGAACCAGCATCATTACCTGGTTGTCAAAGGTGAAATGCAGCTTTGGAAACGACGGACCTATCATGAACCACAACGCATAGTCAATAAGCTAATACCAGCCGAGACGAAAACAAACAGGTAACCACACTTACAGTTGTCAAACAAACGCCGAGCAGAGTGAATGTGCCCTCGCAGACCATATAAACTCACCATCGAAACCCTTTGGGGGCGGAGACAACCACGGAGGCGGCATTAGCACAGGCACAGAGAAACAGAGTTTTTTCCCACAGAGCAGCTCAGAGCTTGGCAGAGTGACCCCGCGAAGTGGAATGAGGAAATGATTGCCAATAGGGTTGTCAACGGCCTTTTTGATTAGAGACGACCGGTTAGTGTAGGTGAGAGCCGGTAGAACAGGTTTCGAAACCCTAAACCCAAAGGCCAAGGCACGTACAGTGCCATTCAATATTGCATTTAAGTCGCCAGGTCATACGCCTTGTCCATTACGTTTCATACCGTGGCGGGAGGCCATCATAAGTGGTATCAGAGCTAGAGTTTTTTTGAGTTAGAATCAATGGAACAAGCAGAAGGCGAAGGTGAGGCAAGAGGAAGAGCAAGAGGAAGAGGAAGAGGCAGAGGATGATTGGTCCATAGGCCAGTGGATGATGGATTACGAGAAGAGATAAGAGTTTTGCGAGAGAGATTGGCAGTGATAGAGGCTGGAGGAAGAAGAAATCCAGCAGATAACAGTGATGAAGAGGCAGTTGAACCAGAGCAGGATGAGTTTGAGGGAATAACACCAGAACTGAGATTGTTAAAGTCATTTTTGCTATCCAGCCATAAACCGAAGCATGAATTGCCTACTTATGACGGAAGCTTATCGGCAGATGTGTTGTTAGACTGGTTAAGTGAAGTGAATAAATTCTTTGAATTTGAGGAGACTAGCGAAGACAAACATGTAAGGTTTTCCGCCACTAAGTTGAAAGGACATGCGTCCTTATGGTGGGACAGCGTTCAGGCAGAAAGAAGGAGGTTAGGCAAGCAGCCAATCAAGAAATGGGCCAGGATGGAAGCGAAACTGAAAGAGAAGTTCTTACCAAAGGACTATCAGATTATGTTGTACAGGCAGGTACAAAACCTGAAACAAAGGGGAATGACTGTGAGAGAATTTACAGAGGAATTTTACAAACTAAATCTGCGAGCAGGGTATGTGGAAGATACCTCGGAGAAGACAGCCAGATTTGTAAATGGCTTGAGAGGGGAGATTTTAGACGAGATTGGTATCCTTTCACCGTAGATGTTAGATGAAGCCTATCAGTTTGCATTGAAGGCTGAAGAGAAGATAAATAGGAAGCCGAACTCCCGGAGAGGAGGTGGTTCTGGCAGAGGAAAAGGCAAAGTATATGTCAGAGGGAGAGGTACAGTCTCGAATGAGGAAGGCAGCAGTTCTAAGTCTACTGGTACAACAGATAGAGACAACAGCAACAGGGAAGGACGACCAGCTCAGAGAGGACGAGGCTTTGGTCGGGGCAGAGGGACTGTCCAGTGTTACCATTGTCATAAGTTGGGACATAAGTCTTATGACTGTCCGAAGGGCGAACCAACAGGCGGAAGAGGAACCTATGTTGCGCAGCCAGAGGATGCAGAAGAGACACCTCAGGAAGCGGAAAACACACCTGAGATAGGTGAAGCCTTGGTATTGAATAAGGTGCTGTTGAAGCCAGCCAAGGAAGCTGCAGAACCAGATCAGCGAAAAGCATTGTTTCGCACTATTTGCAAGTCACAAGGCAAGTGCTGTAAGGTAATTATTGACAGCGGAAGTACCGATAACCTGGTAGCTGTAGAGATGGTGGAGAAATTGGGATTAAAGAAATTGAAACATCCCACTCCCTACAAGGTATCGTGGCTGCAGAAGGGGCATCAACTGTTGGTTGAAGAACAGTGCGAAGTAGAGTTTCAGATTGGAAAATACAAGGACAAAATCCTTTGTGATGTGATGCCAATGGATGTCTGTCATTTGTTGTTAGGCCGACCTTGGCAGTTTGACAGGGGTGCAATTCACGATGGAAAAACTAATTGCTACAAGTTTGTGAAAGATGGGATCAAGCATATGCTTGTACCCATCAAAGAGGAAAACACAGCAGAGGCTAGCGGAGTGAAGGCACTGTTGTTAGGAGGAAAAGAATTCATAAAGCAGATTGAGGACAGCGAGATAAATTTTGCTGTCATAAGGAGACCAAGGACAATGGTACTCCACACACAGGTTTCAGATTTACCAGAGGACGTTCAGAGGTTGCTACAGGATTTTGGAGACATTGTGGTGGATGATCTTCCGGATGAGTTGCCACCTAGAAGGGGTATTAGTCACTGCATTGACTTTATACCAGGAGCAAGTCTGCCAAATAAAGCAGCCTACCGCATGAGTCCCAAGGACCACGAAGAGATTAGAAAACAGGTCCAAGAATTGTTGGATAAAGGTTTGATTCAGGAGAGCATGAGCCCATGTGCAGTACCCACTGTTTTGGCTCCCAAAAAAGGAGGAGAATGGAGGATGTGTACAGATTCCAGGGCTATTAACAAGATTACCATTAGGTACAGGTTTCCCTTGCCAAGGATGGATGATATGATGGATTGCCTAAGTGGAGCGACCTACTTTTCAAAGATTGATCTGAAAAGTGGGTATCACTAGATCAGGATTCGTGAGGGAGATGAATGGAAAACTGCATTCAAGACAAACGAAGGCTTGTACGAA
>APFE030533954.1:1921-38755 GCA_000404065.3 Pinus taeda | reverse complement strand
ATGGTTGTAGTCGACCGATTTTCGAAGATGGCACACTTTGTACCGTGCAGGAAAACCAGCGACGCTACTTACATAGAGCACCTTTTCTTTACAGAGGTTGTACGGTTACATGGACTTCCACGAAGCATCATTTCCGACAGAGATGTCAAATTTACTGGTCACTTCTGGAGAACCTTATGGAAGAAATTAGACACTCAGTTGCAGTTCAGCTCCGCTTACCATCCAAAGACGGACGGATAGACGGAGGTAGTGAACAGGAGTCTGGGGAATTTGCTCAGGAGTCTAACAGGTGAAAATTCCCGTACTTGGGATCGTGTGTTAGCATAGGCAGAATTTGCATATAATGATTCTCCCAACCGTAGCACAGGCTACAGTCCTTTCCAAATACTGTACGGCATGCACCCGCGAGGAGTGCACGAGTTACGAGATTTGGGCAAACTGGAGAAGCAGAGTGCTGATGGGGAAGATTTCGCCCAAGCTATGAGCAAACTACATGAACAGGTAAAGCTTAAATTGCAGGACAGCGGCCAGAAATACAAACAACGAGCTGATACAAAATGCAGGGAAGTACAGTTTAATGTCGGGGATGAAGTTCTTGCGTACTTACGCAAAGAGCGATTTCCTAAGCGAGAGTACAGCAAGCTGAAGTTCAAGAAAATCGGGCCCTACAAGATCATTCGCAAATTTTCTGCGAACGCTTACGAGATATAGTTGCCACCAGGGATTGGTATTTCCCCTATCTTTAATGTGGCAGATCTGTTCCCTTATATTGCAGGTTCAGCAGATGATGCGGCGGTAGAGCCACCACGGGACACCCAATTGAAAGGAGATTTATGGACGAGACAGTTGCCAATGGCACCACTCGTCGAAATTGAGGGAATTCTGGACACACAGGTAGCAAAGCGTACACGGAGGAAGGAATATTTGAGATATTTGGTAAAGTGGAGGAACCGTCCAATAGAGGACAGTTCGTGGCTTAGTGAGACACAGATTCAAAAGGTAGGCTACTCTGTTAAGGACCTCATGGAATGGAGCCATGACTTTTTGTCACCCCGGGAGCCTGATGCAAGAGCATCCAGCTCTGAGGAGGTAGAATGAGGCTGGCAGTCTTAGGCAGAATTTGGACACACAATCAATGCGTATAGCTGGACAGGTGTCAACACCTTAACAGTTATTTTATTTTCATTACTTGTTTTTATTTACTTTTATTAGTCATGCATTTACTCTGTTTTACTTAGGAGTTAGAAACGGAACCATAATTTGCTAGTTAGTTTGATTTTTTATTTAAGAAGGCATTGTATTAGTTTTAAAACAGTTATTGGAAAACAGTTGTAAATCTGTTGGGTTGGTTCCAACCGAACAGGAACAGTTTGACTCTCAGAGTTAAAAGGACGAAAAAAGGATTGTAAAGTTTCCTCTCTCATTTTGAAGAACAGCAATAGAAACATACAGTCATTTCCAAAAGCTAAGATTCATTACTTATTTGCTCACATTTCATCACTGTGAAAATTGTTATTCTACAGTATATTATTTCCTGTACATTGTAAACCATATTAAAATGGGAGACAAATTATTTGTGAGTGGAGCGGACGCGATCACCACAGCACTGTCCACCAGCGTGCAAACCCGACTGTACACACAGGTGTACACCCAGAGAAAGACGCAGCAGAAGCAGACTCAGACAAAACAAAGATTCCGAAAACTAGAAAGACAGAGAAGCCTGTACATGCGAATGAAAAACCAGGTATTTCAAAAGCCGATAACTCTACAGTCAAATAGCATGTCGTAGCAGAGAACAAATGAATTCATTCTTTTTCATATGATATATATAAATAACGGATAGTAATCGAACAGCAGAAAAATTTATGTAACCACATGACCTGAGTAAATAAACGAGAACCCAGGTTCCAATTAAACATTTGCATCAAAGAATACATGTAAAGTAAGTCACAGCACCCACAGAGTTATCAATAGGACGGAACTTCAAAATAACAATTTATTAATAGACAAAAGCGAAGTATTACATTCATATCATTGACGGAGGGATAGACCAGGGTTTGGTCAAAACCCTAAGTCCATAAACTGTGAACGATACAGCCTAACAGAATAAGGGTTCGAAACCCCGCAACGACCATCAAACAGGAACAGAATTCTTTTACATCCACAGAGCAGAAGCCATAAAACCCACGAGGGTTTGACACCAAAGGAAACAGTTCGAACAACTTTATACAGAGGAGAAGTCGAGACCACGACTACAACAAACCATCAACAGATTGAGGACCAAAACCTTAAATTTTCGCCGCATAAAAAGTCGACACCAACGACAGAGGCTACAGACTTCAAGCTACAGAAAAAGTATTAAGACACTACCTGGAAGGAGCGTGGGGAGAACGCGGGTAGCAGCATCACGAGCTTGGCTACACGACCAGAGCTCACCTGCAAAACAAACCCACAAAGGTTAGACCTTACGAATACCTGTACATGTATTAAAACAAAAACACAACGGAAGGGAGGCAGAGTATCAGGGTTTACCAGTAACCTGGGCGACGAAGAACAAGACCAAACTAACCAACACAGTAACCTGAAGACAGTGATCGAGACGGTCAGAACCAGCAAGATAAAAGCGAAGGCATTAAAGCACGGAACCAGCAACATTACCTGGTCGTCAAAGGTGAAACACAGCTTTGGAAACGACGGACCTATCATGAACCACAACGCATAATCAATAAGCAAATACCAGCCGAGACGAAAACAAACAGATAACCACACTTACAATTGTCAAAAAAACGCCGAGCAGAGTGAATGTGCCCTTGCAGGCTATATAAACTCACCATTGAAACCCTTTGGGGGCGGAGACAACCACGGAGGCAGCATTAGCACAGGCACAGAGAAACAGAGTTCTCTCCCACAGAGCAGCTCAAAGCTTGGCAGAGTGACCCCGCGAAGTGGAATGAGGAAATGATTGCCAATAGGGTTGTCAACGGCCTTTTTGATTAGAAGCGACCGGTTAGTGTAGGTGAGAGCCGGTAGAACAGGTTACGAAACCCTAACCCAAAGGCCAAGGCACGTACAGTGCCATTCAATATTGCATTTAAGTCGCCAGGTCATACGCCTTGTCCATTACGTTTCATACCATGGCGGGAGGCCATCAAGGTGGTTGACGGTCTCATGAAGAGACAAGAACACACAGTCATACATGCATAGCTGGACAGATGTTAGACTTGTCAGTTATTTTACTTTATTTATTTGTTTTATTTTTTAGAAGGTCGTTAGGACTAGGACAATTAAAATTGTGAACTGTTTTCTTTTAAATAGGAATTAGCAACAGTAAAATAGGTTGATAGTCAATTAGTATTTTTATGAATTGTGTTAGTTAGGAACAGTTAATGGTAACCAACAGCCTGGTAACAGAAATGACAGTTACCCAATTCTGTTGGGGTAGTTCTACCTGAACAAAGAACAGTTGTGCCTCAGGGGATTAAAAGGAAAAAGAGAAACAGTGTAAAGGATTCCTCAGAGAGAGAAAAAAACGTAATATACAGTCATTTCGAAATAAAAGTTTGTTTTTATTTATCTATTAAATCACCACTGTACAGACAAATTTCATGCATCGATACATAAATTATGTGTAACTAATTTGCGTTAGAATAACAAGACAGAAAGTATTCACCAGAAGAGCAGGGTGCTGCCAAATACATTACTTCCAGACAAGGAGACGAGAAATTGTGAACGAAGACAAACCTTCAGGTAATTTATATAAACCCTAAAATTATTTATGATCAAAGCAAATGCCGGAATGAAACCAAATAAACTTGTATCATTTCATTAACTGTCATAAACAAAACAAATACAGTCCAGGGCGTCTCACGCTCCTTCGAACAAAAACTTCATTAAAAACAGAACCTCGAAACAGAGTTTCGAACAAGTGAATGATACAAACAGATAGAATCCAAATAATTACCATAGCAAGGAAGCGCCGAGTAGAAACAGTGTGAACGAGGGTTCTATTAACCAAACATCAACATTACAGGACGAGGGTTCGAAGCAACCGAATACCCATCTTACAAAATTAATCAAACATCGACATACAGGATGAGGGTTTGAAACCACCGAATACCCATCTTACAGAACAAGGGTTTCAACAACTGAGTAGCAGTATTACAGAACGAGGACCTCGACAACCAAAAACCAACGTACAGGACCGAAGGAGGGTTACACAGTCAGAAATACTATCTATTTCACCGCTCAGGTGACGAACTAACAACAAAACGAAGTCACAGAACCTCTATGTCAAACTAATATGGAAAGACCCTACCGGTAGGAAAGGGCTGGAGAGCTCGAACGACTGCCAGCGGTCGCGAAGGGTTTCAATCTACCGAGACCAGCTACCTTGAGCCACCTGCAACGACATAAGAGCAGATTAGTGCTAATACAGTCACAAAATAATCATTAAACATAACAAATGAATGAGAGTTGAAGCGCCGATCCTCACCTGGAGCTGAGGAGGCAGCACTGAAAAACAAAACGACCATTATACCCCTGAAGACGAGGAGCGAGGGCGTTAGGGTCGGAAGAACAAGTGGCAAATAAGCTCAACAGAGAACCATGGCTTACCTTGGCAGTAGAGCTGAAGCGCAATAGCTT
Organism: Pinus taeda; assembly: GCA_000404065.3. Taxonomy (NCBI): domain Eukaryota; kingdom Viridiplantae; phylum Streptophyta; class Pinopsida; order Pinales; family Pinaceae; genus Pinus; species Pinus taeda. The sequence continues at coordinate 34,111 of APFE030533954.1, read as the reverse complement.
GGCGGAAACCCTGTCACGAGACCAACTTGCAGTTTAATCAACCAGAAACAACATTTGAATGACAAAATTTGTGTAACAAACAGTAAGCCAAAGATTATCATCGTGCAGAACAGAGGTCGCCTTACAGTTCGTTGTAACCCTACCTCCATAGCCAAAGAGGACCGAAGGCATCAATAGAATCAGTGTTGAAACCAGAACGGTGGAGGAGCAAGAGTTCCCACAGAGCAAAGCAAACATTCGGCATAGTGAAAAGTGTAAAATGACAAATGAGCGAGACAGAGGTTGACAAAAGGCAAGGACCGTATAAGGGAGAACCGGCAGGTGGAGGTCTTTAATCGGCGTGACCAGTAGATATCCCAAGAAAATATCAGGAGGACGTACCCAGCATTTAAGTCCAACAACTGACATCATAAAAGCGCCGAATCGTATCACTTACGGTTGCATTGGGAAAGGCGGGAGGCCATCAAAAGTGGTATCAGAGCAAGTTTCTTGAATTGGAACAAATGGAACAAGTGGAAGCTGAAGGAAGAGGAAGAGGAAGAGGAAGAGGAAGAGGACGAGTAGTCTGTAGGATAGCAGATGAGGGACTTCGAGAGGAGATTCGCATTTTGCGTGAAAGATTGACAGTGGTGAAGGCTGGGGGAAGGAGAGACCCAGCAGATGATAGTGATGAAGACGTAGCTGAACCAGAGGACGAGTTTGAAGGGGTGACACCGGAACTTCGATTATTGAAGTCAGTTTTGCTGTCCAGTCATAAGCCAAGGCATGAGTTACCCGCTTATGACGGGAGTTTGTCTGCAGATGTGTTACTAGATTGGTTGAGTGAAGTAAATAAATTTTTTGAGTTTGAGGAAACCAGTGAGGACAAACAAGTGAAGTTCGCCACCACCAAACTGAAAGGACATGCGTCCTTGTGGTGGGACAGCATTTAGGCGGAGAGGAAGAGGCTACACAAACAGCCTATAAAGAAGTGGGCCAGAATGGAGGCAAAACTGAAAGAAAAGTTCCTGCTAAAAGATTACCAGATCATGTTGTACAGACAGGTACAGAACTTGAAGCAAAGAGGAATGAATGTTAGGGAATTTACAGAGGAATTTTATAAGTTAAATTTACGAGCAGAGTATGTGGAAGATACCCCAGAAAAAAAAGCCAGATTTGTGAATGGCTTGAGGGGGGAGATTCTGGATGAAATCGGTATCCTCTCACCTCAAACGTTGGATGAAGCCTATCAGTTTGCACTAAAGGCAGAGGAAAAAATTAACCGGAAGCAGAACGCCAAGAGAGGAGGTGGATCTGGCAGGGGAAAAGGCAAGGTTTTTGGTAGAGGTAGAAGTACAGGTTCAAATGAGGAGGGCAGCAGTTCCAAATCTGCTGGTACAACAGAGAAGGACAATAGCACTAGGGAAGGACGACCAGCCCAGTGAGGGCGAGGATTTGGTCGAGGCAGGGGAACTGTCCAGTGCTATCGTTATCACAAATTGGGACACAAGTCATATGACTGTCCTGAAGGTGAACCAGCAGGTGGGAGAGGAACTTATGTTGCTCAGGCGGAGGATGTTGAGGAGACACCTCAAGAAGTAGAAAACATACCGGAGACAGGTGAAGCTTTGGTGTTAAATAAAGTGCTGTTAAAACAAGCAAAAGTGGTTGCAGAATCGGATCAGCGAAAGGCTTTGTTTCGCACTGTCTGCAAGTCACAGGGTAAGTGTTGTAAATTGATCATTGACAGTGGGAGTACTTACAATTTAGTAGCTGTGGAGATGGTAGAAAAGCTGGGATTGAAGAAACTAAAACATCCTACTCCCTACAAAGTGTCGTGGTTGCAGAAAGGGCATCAACTGTTAGTTGACGAACAGTGTGAGGTGGAGTTTCAGATCGGTAAGTATAAGGACAAGATCCTTTGTGATGTCATGCCAATGGATGTTTGTCACTTACTGTTGGGACGACCTTGGCAGTTTGATAGAAGTGCAGTTCATGACGGGAAAACCAACTGCTATAAGTTTGCTAAAGATGGAATCAAGCATACGCTTGTACCGATCAAGGAGGAAAATACAACAGAAGCCAGTGGGGTGAAAACACTACTGTTAGGCGGAAAGGAGTTTATAAAACAGATTGAGGACAGTGAAATAAATTTTGCTGTCATAAGGAGACCAAAGGCAGTGGTACTTCATACAAAGATTTCAGATTTACCCGAAGAAGTTCAGAAGTTGCTGCAGGACTTTGGAGACATTGTGGTAGATGATCTTCCAGATGAATTGCCACCAAGGAGAGGTATTAGTCACTGTATTGAATTTATACCAGGGGCAAGCCTGCCAAATAAAGCAGCTTATCGCCTGAGTCCTAAAGACCATGAAGAAATTAGGAAACAGGTCCAAGAGTTATTGGACAAAGGTTTGATTCGAGAAAGCATGAGCCCATGTGCAGTACCAACTGTCTTGGCTCCAAAGAAAGGAGGAGAGTGGAGAATGTGTACAGATTCCAGGGCTATTAACAAAATTACTGTTAGGTACAGGTTTCCCTTACCGAGAATGGACGATATGATGGATTGTTTGAGTGGGGCGGCTTATTTTTCGAAGATTGACTTGAAAAGTGGATATCACCAGATCCGAATTCGGGAAGGAGATGAATGGAAGACCACTTTCAAGACGAATGAAGGCTTATATGAGTGGCTGGTGATGCCATTTGGTTTGAGCAACGCTCCCAGCACGTTCATGCGCCTGATGAATGAAGTGCTGAAGGAATTTAATGGTAAGTTCGTAATAGTTTACCTAGACGATATTTTGATATTTAGCAGGACTAAAGAGGAACATTTCAGACATTTGCAGAGTGTGTTGAGGAAGTTGCAGCAGAACAAGCTACTAATTAATCTGAAGAAGTGTACTTTTTTTCAGCGAGAATTAGTGTATCTGGGCTTTGTCATCGCAGAAAATGAACTAAAAATGGACCCAGAAAAGGTGACAGCTATAGTTAGCTGGCCTTCTCCGAAAAGTTTATTTGAAGTCCGAAGTTTCCACGGACTAGCCAGTTTTTACAGGAAGTTTATCAGAAATTTCAGCGATATTTGCGCATCGATGTTGGATACGATCAAGAAGATGAATCAGCCATTTCACTGGACTGAAGAAGTAGACAATAGTTTTCAGATTTTGAAAAAGAAGATTACTGAAAGACCAATATTAAGGCTGCCTGATTTCAACAAACTTTTTCAAGTTCGTTGCGATGCCAGTGGTACAGCCATTGGGGCAGTCCTTAGTCAGGAGGACAGACCGGTTGCTTATTTCAATGAAAAGTTGAATGAGAGCAGGAAAAAATACTCAACCTACGACAAGGAGTTTTACGCAATTGTGCAAGCTTTGAAACATTGGCGACATTTTCTGTTAGGTAATGAGTTTGTTTTGTTTTCTAATAACTCTGCATTGCAGTACATTATGCAGCAGCATAAATTGAACCATAAGCATGCAGCTTGGGTTGAGTACTTGCAAAATTTTACATTTGTACTAAAACACATTAGTGGGCAATCAAATAAGGTGGCAGATGCACTGAGTAGAAGAACGTTGCTTCTACAGGAGAGCACGATGTAGATTTTAGGCTTTGAACATTTAAAAGAGCTGTATCCGACCGATACTGAGTTTAGGGAGGCCTATGAGGCTTGCCAAAACCCGCTGTTACGAACAACATGTGGTTAGACTATAATCTACAGGAAGGATTGTTGTTTAAGGGAGGACAGTTGTGTATTCCCAACTGTTCTATGCGGGAAAATATTATACAGGAAAAACACAGTGGGGGTCTGGCTGGACATTTCGGTATTGACAAAACGATTGCTCGGGTACAGCATTTTTATTTCTAGCCAAAGTTGCAGCGAGATGTGCAGAGGTACGTGAGTAGATGTAAAATTTGTCAACTGGCAAAGGGTCACAGTCAGAACACTGGACTTTATATGCCATTACCCATCCCTAGCCAACCATGGGATTTAGTTAGTATGGATTTTGTACTGGGTTTGCCGAAGACACAACGAGGTTTTGTTTCAGTAATGGTTGTGGTAGACCGATTTTCAGAAATGGCACACTTTGTACCATGCAAGAAAACCAGCGATGCTACTTATATAGCACATCTTTTCTTTATTGAGATCGTGCGGTTGCATGGACTTCCAAGATCCATTATCTCTGACAGAGATGTAAAGTTCACCGGTCATTTTTGGAGAACTCTGTGGAAAACGTTGAATACCCAATTGCAGTTCAGCTCTGCTTATCATCCGCAGACGGATGGTCAGACGGAGGTAGTAAACCGAAGTCTGGGAAACTTACTTCGAAGTTTAACAGGTGAAAACTCCCGGACTTGGGACCGTGTACTTGCTCAGGCGGAATTCGCATACAATGATTCCCCTAATCGCAGCACAAGATACAGTCCGTTCCAGATTTTGTACGGCATGCATCCGCGAGGAGTGCATGAATTACGAGATTTGGGGAAACTTAAGAAACGAAGCACTGATGGGGAAGATTTCGCCCAAGCAATGAGTAACTTACATGAACAGGTCAAACTGAAACTACAGGACAACAGTCAGAGGTATAAACAGCGAGTTGATACAAAGCGTCGGGAAGTTCAGTTCAACGTGGGGGATGAAGTCCTTGTTTACTTACGTAAGGAACGGTTTCCAAAACGAGAGTACAGTAAGCTAAAATTTAAGAAAATCGGGCCCTGTAAAATCATTCGCAAATTCTCTGCAAATGCCTATGAACTACAGTTGCCACCAGGGATCGGTATTTCCCCTATTTTTAACGTGGCAGATCTATTTCCTTATGTCACTGATTCAACAGATAATACAGCAGCAAAGCCACCGCGGGACACCAATTGTGAAGGAGATTCATGGACGAGACAGATGCCAATGGCACCACCCCTTGAGATTGAAGGAATTCTAGACACACAGGTAGCTAAGCGCACACGCAGGAAGGAGTATTTGCAGTATTTGGTCAAATGGAAGAACCGTCCGATAGAGGACAGTTCGTGGCTTAACGCAACACAGATACAGAAAGCAGGCTATTCTGTCGACGACCTCATGGAACGGAGCCATGACTTTTTGCCACCCCGGGAGCCTAATGCAGGAGCATCCAGCTCCGAGGAGACAGAAGGTGGTTGACGGTCTCATGGAGAGACAAGAACAAACAATCATACATGCATAGCTGGACAGGTGTTAGACTTGTCAGTTATTTTACTTTTCTTTTATTATTCACTTTATTTTTCAGAAGGTCGTTAGGACCATGACAAATACAATGGTGAACTATTTCTTTTTAATTAGGAATTAGTAACAGTAAAATAGGTTAACAATAAATTAGCATTTTTTGTGAATTGTGTTAGTTAGGAACAGTTAATGGTAACCAACAGCCTTGTAAAAGAAATTGGTGAACTGTTACCCAATTCTGTTGGGGCAGTTCTACCTGAACAACAAAACAGTTGTGCCTCCAAGGGATTAAAAAGGAAAAAGAGAAACAGTGTAAAGGATTCCTCGAACAGAGAAAAGAAACATACAGTCATCTGAAATAAAAACTTGTTTTTTATTTATCTATTGAATCACCACTGTACAAGATTAATTTCATGCATCAATATATATATTCTGTGTAACTAATTTACGTTGAATTAACAAGGACAACAAGTATTCACCGGAAGAGCAGGGAGCTACCACAAATATCATTTCCAGACAAAGGATAACGAGTAACTGTGAACGCAGGCAACCCATCAGGTAATCCATACAAACCCTCACATTATTATTGATAAAAGAAAATGCTGGAATGAACCCAAAATAAAATCGTATCATTTCATTAACTGTTATAAATAAAGTATACCACAGTCCAGAGTGTCTCACGCTCCATCAAAAAAAAAAGCTCATTCGAAACAGAGCCTCGAAACAGAGTTTTCAAACAAGAGAATGATACAACCAGACAGATCCAAAATAATTACCACAGCGAGGAAGTACCGAACAGAATCTATGTGAACGAGGGTTTCAAATAATCAAGCATCACCATTACAGGACGAGGGTTCGAAATAACCAAATACCCATCTTACAGAACAAGGGTTTCAAACAACCAAGTATCAGTATTACAGAACGAGAACTTTGGTAATGAAAGACCAACGTACAAGACCACAGGCAAGTTACACAGTCGAGAACACCACCTATTTCACCACTCAGGTGATAGACTAATAAACGAAGTCTCAGAACCTCTACAAATTAGAGTCAAGTCAATACGGAAAGACCCTACCCGTAAAGAAGGGCTGGAAGAGTTCGAACAATTGCTAGAGACCGCAGAGAGCGTCAAACCACGGAGACCAGCTACCTCAAGCCACCTGCAAACGGAATGGGGGAAGATTAATATCATTTACAGTCACAAAATAGCCATTAAAGACAGCAAACGAACGAGAGTTAAAAACGCAGAACCTCACCTGGAGCTGAGGAGGCAGAGTAGAAAAACGAAACAATCACTATACCCCTAAAGACAAGGAGCAAGGGCGTTAGGGTCTGAAGGAGAAGTGACAGACAAGTTTAACAGAGAACCATATTTTACCTTGGTAGCAGAGCTGAAGCGCGATAGCTTGGCGGAAACCCTGTCACGAGACAAACTCACCAATTAATCAACCAGAAATGACATTTAAATGACAGAATCTACCTAAGAACAGTAAGCTAGAAGATTATCACTGTGCAGAGTAGAGGTTTCCTCTACAGTCCGTTGTAACCCTACCTCCAGAGCAGCGGAGGACCGAAAATATCCATAGAACCAGTGTTGAAACCAGAACGACAGAGGTGTGAAAGTTCCCACAGAGCAAAGCTAAGGTTTGGCGCAGTGGAAAAGTGAAAATGGAAATCGAGTGGGTTTAGGGTTGACAAAAGACAATGACCGAATAAGGGAAACCGGCAGGTGGAGGACCCTAACCGGCGTTACAAGTCAGTAACCCGAGAAAATATCAGGAGAGCGTACACCAACATTAAAGTCAAACAACTGTCATATTGAATGCGCCAAGTCTTATCACTTAAGGCTGCGTTGGGAAAGGCAGGAGGCCATCACATAATGCCATTACTAAGAGGAACCAACTTGGAAACTCTTTTTTCAAAGAAAAGAAGCCATAAAGCCATTAGGAACCCGAGAAATCTTGAAAACCTTTTTGCTTTTACCGGGCTTGAATCTGCTTTCTTTTATGAAAATTTTGAGGGATGAAATTTGTTCAATGGGCTATTTGTTATATTTGTTTTTAGTAAAAATATTCATCTATTTAGTTAAAAAATTACTTATTTTTTATAGAATAATTAAATTTGTAATATTCTAAAAAAAAATTACTAGTTTTAATAGTAAATTAGCTGTTTTTTTTAATATTTTCCTATGATATATAATGTATGATTTTTCAAACTAAGTCTCCTAAAATAATATACATAAAGCATAATATTTGAATCCTTAAAAAATATTGCGCTCTCGTCATTTTGAACATATATTGACTTCCATTATTCATTCCTTTTAGATAGTTAGGTTAGATGAACTTTCATCTTTTTCTTGATTTTAATTTTTTTTCATTTTTTCCTTCAGCTTTATTCTCATTGAGTTTTGGTTTCTTTATTTTCTTTGTTTCATCTCTTTGGCTTCCAATTTTCAAATTGGGCCCCTTCTTTACTTATCTTTCAAGGTTTTCTCCACTTTCCCATTTCCCCCCTCCTAATCTCCAAATCAACCCCCTTTTTCCCTTCCATTACTTGATCAATTCCTAAATATTGGAAATTGGGCCCTCTAATGACCTTACCTATTTCCTATGAAATGTTTCTTAGAATTTTGTTCAAAATTCTTAAATATTTTGAATCCTTTGTTAAAACTTTGAATCAATGTTCAAATTTTGAACTATGCTCCTTTCAAACTCTAAAATTTCAACTCAGATATTTAATCATCTTGATGTGGCCCTTCCTCACCCAAGTTTTTGGTGGACAAGTCTTAACTTTGAGATAGGACCCAATTTTGAAATTGATATATCCTTTCAATCCCTTTGAACTCTTCCATTTCCCAACCATTGTTCAATCTCTTATAATCTTTTTCTTTGAATGTTACCTTCCTTCCTTTAGAATTTGACATAGTCATACCAAAAACTTATTTAAGACCAATTATAAAACTTGATTCTCAAATTAGGATGTTACTTAACCTACTCAAGTAGTCCTTTCTCCCCATTTAAAAATTGGCCATGATTACCAAAATCAAGCCCTCTTTGCACTTGCTTACTTTTACCTTGGTTGATTTGACAATCAACCTTCACTGTGAAATAAAGACATTTGTTTGGAAATCAATGCAAATAGATTAGGGTTTGATTCCACTCACTTGATAATTACTTGTCAGTTATGTTGCCTTCTTTTACTTTTTATTATTTTACCTTTCATCAAGCAATTACCATATTATGTGTGTATGAAGATCACAAAACAAGAGACACAAGATGTAGGCATTCTGATAAGGAAAAATCCCCCTCAAGGGGAAAACCTAGTAAAAAATTCTCTTCATTTCAATAGTATTCTTTGAGACTCTTCACCCTAGACAAAGACCAAACCTTCCCTCCACACCAAGTTAGCCTCCCAGATCTTCAGCCTCTTTCCAACAACACTTCCTTCCAACAAATTTGACTATGCAGTAGCTTCAAACTTTAGGTAGAAGCAAAACTTGGAAGGCTTCAATCTCCCAAACTAGGGCACGAAACAAAGAGAGAGAGACTCCAAAATTTCGATTTTATTCTTCTCCTTAGACTTGACCCAACTGGCACTTCATTTTTCTTCCTTAGACCCACTTCACACTTCTCCAGCTTCCTTAGGGATCTCGAACTAGCTTGAGATGAGATGCTCCAAATGAATTCAACTTCCTTCTATGCATAGGCTCCAAGTGAGGCCTAATTGGTGTCCTTAGGCTGACTTGATCTCTTCTAGGCCAGCTTGGAGTGGAGGTTACATAAATTATATTGGAATCAACAGTAAACCTTTTTACATTATTCAAAAGCCAAAGAAGGGTCTCTTTGAATGTACAATGACTATAAACTCAATATTAATCCTACGAGTCAACAATGGGGAATTTGACTAATATAATGATGACCCAAGTATGAAACCCATTCTTTAATAAGTCATTGATACAATAATAAAAATTATTTTCTTATATCCTTTTGACAAGTACATTTTATGATGACTAAAATACATTAGTGAAGACCGAACCTAGTTACATTTTCCAACGCTCCCTCTTAACTGGGGAGGTATTGATAATATAAAAATACGATTAAAGATCTCAAACTATATGAACAATGGAGAACTTTAGGCATCGCAATGCCATGGACTAGATTCTTGACCAGGAAAATCTGTTCATTGGCCTCTCATCAATTTAGGCACTACATTGCCACAAACTAGATTCCTGACCAGGGAAATCTATCTGGGTGCAACTAAGATGGACTCAAGCTTTCAACTTCTTTATATACCATCAAGCTTACTTTATAACCATCAACCCACATATCCAAGTGCATGTCAGAGCTCAATGACCAATGCCAACTTTCCAACTTCAGGACCTAGACATCAACACAAAGTGTTATCTAGATGTCCTCCCAGACAATGCTTCACTCACAAAGCCTCAACACCCCTTGATCCGATAGATCAAGGACAAAAAATCTCTTTCGATCAAACTGATCGGTAACCAACATGTTATCAAAACTTTTAAGAGATTTACCTGTACAAACACAACCACAATCAATAATATATTTTCACATATTCATAAATAAACACAAACTTTTGGGGTCTTTCAGGTAACAAATGTTGCTTCTCAACACAGTATGACTATCAATCGAATATTTTACAGAAGAATCATCAATCATACACTTTCCTTTCCTACATATGCAACAACATATTATTCAATTGGCTTATACTTTCCTTCTTTCAGCGACACTTCAAAATACATTCTTCAATTCTCTCTCTCATGACCTTCACTAAAACTTACGATTATTAGTCTTGGTCTACTGCATGACACATGAAGTAGAGAATCATATCTGTCACTCGCTCTTAAATAAAGAGGATCTAATTATTCCTTTACAAGGAATATTCTTAACCATCCTCTTATCCTAGGGGGATTCCTTTCATTCAACCTCCCTCTGATCTTAGGGAGATTTCATATAGACTCCCTCTTAATTTATGGATTTCTACTTCTTCTTTACGATATTGGAGAATCTTTCATGGCTTCCATCCTTCTTATCAGATTCATTCATATATCATTCTTATCGCATCAAATTTACGTACAATCATCTTCACAAACTTGAAGATGATGCACCTGCACAACTTAGATAGCAAGTACAACCAAAATTATAGAAGCATGAAGTTAGCCATATCAAAATCTTATAATAACAGAATCATTTAGAATTTACAAAAATAATCAACAAGAGACTATACTTTAATACTTCAACTTATTGCTCGAGTTCATAGCCCTATCAAAATCATTATATCTAGGGTTTCAATATTATTTCAACGACAAGTTCCTTCAAATATAAAACCCTAGAAACAAATCAAATCAAAGAATCTAATTGTTAGCACTAAAGATTTTAAGTTGGGGTTGCAACAACTAAAACCCTAAGGTAACTATTTCAAACCTACTTTAGAACTGGTAGCTAGCCCTACCAATTTAGAGAGGGCTCTCTCATGGATAACTCAACAAATGCTAGTTATTTGTGAAGCACAATCGCTATATCATCAGTAAAAATGGTTTTGAATAGAATTTTGGTTGAGAATAGGAGGAGAATCCATTGGGTATGGAGTCAAACTAAGTTTTATGATTAAAAACCAATGACTGGTAGAAATGTCCAAGGAAGCAGAGGCAAAGTAGGCAGAATTTATCAGTAAGTTTCATCATTGTAGTGTGGAGGGTTGGAAAAAGATAAGCAATAAACCCTATTTGAAGCATCTAGCATGGATGAATTTCAAATCAAATTTAGAAGAAACATGAGCTTCCATGAACAAAGCATCAAGCAAAGGATGAATTTTGAAATACACAACTTATGAAAACGAAAGTATTAAACTGTTTGAAGAGTGGAGTGCTTATCAAGAACGATTTCCAATCATGTTCAATTAAAATACTTGAAGAAATTTAAAGAATGGAGAACTAAGAAAGAAATACTTTCACATAAGGAAATGGAAAATTGTCAAAACCATACTGTGATGAATCTCTAGTAGGGACAGAACTATACTTCTGCATTGATTTTATTAATGCTAAGGAAAAATGAAATTACAATCTACGCCAAAGGTCCTCCCCGTACTCCTCCCCCCTCGTACATATGAAAATAATAAAATTTATACAATATTACAAAATAATTTGCGATTAAAATGCAAAACTATCTCGAGAATCTAGGAAATTGTTGTTGAACACCCAAATTTAATGAAGGTTTGCCAAGTGGATCAATATCCTTGAACCTGCTCATTTAAATATGGAACCATATTCCACAAAATCTACCTTTAAGTTTGGCTCCCCATGATAAATATGAATTAGGTGATTATGTGCATCAGTTTATATGGAAATCATGCCTAAAAATAGAGATGACCCGCATCAAAGACCAAACATTTTGTTGAAATCATATCTCAGATCCAAAACAATTAACCTATGTCAAGAATTGCAAGTCTAATTGCAATAGCAAGTGCAGAAACTGTAGGGCCCAACACCATCATTTTCCTTGACAAAAGCATCTGTTCGTACCAAAACAAAAGTAACCTAAAACTACAGATTCCTACCGCTCTAACAGGGATTTTTCATCTATTCCCTCAATTTCATATTTGTTGTTATAGCCTCAACTCTCTTGGGCACCACCTCTTCTTGAAAATAAACATGCTTATTTTTATTTTCAAGTCCTAATGATCTGAACTTAAACAGGAACACAACAAATTACAGAGATAACCATAAACACAGATATGCAGCGGAAATAATACTTCATTTCATTAATGTAAAATACTGAAATATGCTTACAAACTGTAATGGAAATAAACTAGCTAGGGCGATGGTAGCTTATCTCTGAGAAGAGATGTGGTGGCTACATGCCTTTGAACTATGTTACAATGAGGCTCGAAGGCCTATTTATTGTTGAGAAACAATGGAAAACCCTTAACATTCCAAAATCTAACCCTAGAAGATGAAACGCCAAACTGTGGGCCCCGTTTGGGTAAATTGGTACATCAACTTTCCGGGGTCGTAATTTTGGCATACGATCTCCGTCTGACTCGTACAATAGCTCATTAGAAAGATCTATCTGAGCACTACCACTTTGGCAAGGGCAACATCAATCCATGGACCCATGTTGCCCCCGGATTTCCCAAAAAACGCCGCTTAGGGCCTCTAAACGACTCCGGAAGTTTAGGACCCGAAAAAATTGCTAAAAATAGTAAGTTGTGCTACAATTAATTCATACCCTCTTAGGAAGCAATGGTCCCCATTGCATTGAGTTCCTCCATGAGATAAGGAAAAGTTTGTTGAACTTGGTCCCTGGTGAGCCACTTTCCCTGGTGAAGGAGTTGGCCCTCTTTGACAACTCGATACAGTTGGATATTCTATTGGCGAGTGTTCTTGATCTGTGTGTCCATGATCTGATCATTTGCAGCTTGTTCCATGCAATCTGGATTTAATTCTGTGGGTGCGAGTTGTTCTGCAATGTCGGATGTGTCTAGCAATGGTGGAAAATACGCCAAAGACGGTCCACATTGGACACTGGGTGTAGGCCAAGGACTGGGGGAATGATGAGCTCAAATACATTGTCTCCCACAGCCTTAGTAATGGTGTAAGGACCATAGCGGATTGGTCTTAGTTTCCGATAGGCTTTAGTAAGGCGTTCCTTTTGCAAATGCAACCAGACTTTGTCACCCACCTAAAACATGTGTGGCTCTCGATGTTGATCGTGTCGCTGCTTGTACTTGGCATTTGATTTCTCAGAATGTCATGGACCTGCTGGTGAATATGTTGGATGTGCTCAATGAAGCTGGTTGCCTTGTCTGTTTCAGATTGGACATGAGCCGAATCTGTGTGAGTAGCTGCAAGTGGCATGGCCACATCAATGGGGCATAGTGGCTGGAATCCAAAGGCCACCTGAAAAGGGTTGTGGCTAGTCGGGCTGTGAAGAGCTCGATTGTAGCTGTGCTAAACATAAGGGAGGTTCTCATCCCATGTGCATGGATGCTTTGAGTTGTACATGCACAGAATGTGTACAATCATCCTATTAACAACCTATGTCTAGCCATCAGTTTGAGGATGGAAGGTTATGGACTTAGTGAGTTTGGTGTCCAACATTGACCAGAGACTGGACCAAAATGTAAAGAGGAACTGACTGTCCCGATCTAAGATGATAGACTGTGGGATCCCAAAGTGCACCCACACTTGTTCAAAGAAGAGTTTAGTAGTGGTTTTTGCTATGATATTCTTCTTGCAGGCCACCATAATGGCCATCTTCGAGAACCTGTCGATGACCACAAAAACACAGTCATTTCCATGCTTAGTGGAAGGAAGGCCTGGCATGTAATCCATGGAGATGGATTCCCAAGTTCGACTAGGGGTAGGCGGCGGGGTATAGAGGACTAGGGGTAGGTACCGGGGTATAGAGTCCTTGCTTATTGATGTTCGGTTTGGCAATGGCACAAGAAGTACATGATCTTATGTACTTTTTGACATCCTGTCGAACATTCGGCCAATAGAAATACTTTTGCAGTACTGCCACCATTTTCTTGACCCCGAAATGCCTAGCAACCCGACTGTAGTGTGCTTCCCAAATCATCTTGGCACGCTCACTTGAAGGAACACAAAGGTGACCCAGGTGGCATAACAGGGCATCCTCGAGGTGAAAATTTGGAACATGCCGACCCTCCAAGAGTGTCTGGTTTGTGTGGCTGAATTTTGGGTCGCTTTTGTAGAGAAGTGGCCAATCAGAAGTCTCGTGCCCACAAGAGTTGAGCACGGTGGTTAACGCCATGATTGGTGGTTGACTGAGGCAATCTGCAACATTATTGGTGCTGCCCTTCTTATACTTGATTTTCAAATGGAATTGTTGCAGGTATGTAGACCACTTCTGATGGCGATCATTCTGCAATTTCGCTTGGGTTTGTATGAACTGCAGGGGTCGGTGGTCTGTGTGGATGACCATTTCCTTCCCCGAAATGTAATGCTTCCATTGTCGGCAGGCCTACACAATGGAATACATCTCTTTATCATAAGTGGGATACTTCCAGACTGTGTCTGAAAGTGTTTCACTGAGATATGCCACTGGATGTCCATGTTGAGTAAGGACTGCCCCAATAGCATTGTCAGAGGCATCTGTCTCGACCTCAAATGGTTGTTGTAAATCTGGTAAAGTGAGCACTGGTGCCATGCAGAGGAGATCTTTCAACTCTATGAATGCCTTCTATTGAGATTCAGACCAAAAGAATTTTGCTTTCGCTCCTCCCTTGGTGACTTGACTCAAAGGCCAAGTGATATGAGAAAACCCCAACACGAACATGTGGTAGAAGTTGGCAAGACCTAGAAAGTTGCAGAGCTCTGTCAGAGTGGTTGGAGATGGCCAATCCTGAATGAATTGGATCTTGGCTGGATCCACATGCACCCCCTATTCATTAATAATGTATCTCAGATACTGAACTTGGGTCATGCCAAAAGTGCATTTCTCCAAATTGGCACATAGTTTGTGTTGTCGCAGTGTTTGGAGAACCTGTCAGATGTGGTGGAGGTGCTCTTCCCAACTCTGGCTGAAGATCAAAATGTCATCCAAGTATACCACTACAAATGAGTTGGTGAATGGCCACAAGATTTCATCCATTAGCCTCATGAAGGTTGCAGGAGCATTCGTCAATCCGAAAGGCATAACCAACCATTCGAGAAGGCCCTCCTTGGGTTTGAAGGTAGTCTTCCACACATCAGAGGGTTCGATTGGTACCTGGTGATATCCTGACTTCAGATCAATCTTGCTGAAATATTTTTCCCCCTTTAGTTGGTCCAGGAGGTCATCAATCCACTGGATCGAGTACCTATTATGAACATTGATCTTGTTCAGTTCCCGATAGTCAATACAGAGTCTCCAAGTCCCATCCTTCTTCTGTACCAACACGATCGGGCTCCCATAAGGAGATGAACTCAGATGGATGTGACCTTTCTGCAGCAGCTCCTGAATCTGCCTCTTGATTTTATCGTTCTCCATAATGGAGTGCCGATAAATTGGTCCATTGGGTAGCGGTGCACCTGGGGTCAGATCGATGGAGTGCTTGACCTGACAGTACAGAGGAACCCCTGTGGGGAAGGTGAATATGTCCGTGTACTCCTCCATGACCTTGTCCATCTGTAGTTGTCGTGTGAAGGGGGCCTGTCTGGAGGCCATGGCCACCATCTTCTTATTTCCTTAAGGGCGTATCATTAGGAAAACAAATTTTCCAGTTTTGGAAATGAGCTTACTGCATTTTTTTGTAGTGATCAAAGAGATGGCAGTAGGCGGTGCTACCTTTGGTATCCTATACAACTTATTTCCCAATGTAATAATAACAGCATGGGGCCTTGATTCATACATAGCATTTCGCTTCCACAAGTATGGTTGTCCTAATAATACATCACAAACTTCAAGGGGAGCAATGTCACACAATACCTCATTTGTGAAGGGCTTGATGTTGTATGGAAGGCGACACTGCTGGCTCACGCGAAGATCTCGTCCTTGGTGAAGCCACTCGATGGTGTACGGTTGTGGATGTGCTGTAGTAAGCCCAACTGCTTCATGACCTCTGCCGAAATGAGGTTATTTTGGCTCCCACTATCAACAATGAACTGTAGTGGGGAGCCCTTTACCCACTTGGGAGTAGAAGATACGCTCCTCCTCCTTTGGATCTTCGGGTTCATTTTTCTTGATCTTGGCAGTAGCAACAGTGGTGTTGGGATCCGCATCAATGATCTGCTTCCCTTTGTCATTCCCCTTTTTGGGTTCTGACTCAGAGTAGGAACATGCATCTGATTCTGAAACCTTTAGCTCAGCCACCAGTGACTGCTTGGCCCGACACTCACTTGTGTTGTGAGTGGAGCTCTTATGGAACTCACACCATTTTCCCATCTCCCTATTCGGCTTTGCGGCACTGTTCTTTGCTTGCAGCTTTGGTGGGTTGTCTTGGGCTGCCCCGCCTTGGCTTTGTCCTTTTTTTTTTGGTTTAGGGGCACCTTTCCCTTGCTTCAGATTCATAGAAACAAAGTCTCGCTTCTTTTGTTTAAACTTATGGTTGACCTTGACGGCATATCGGTATGTTGTGCCAAGCGAGGAGATGTTCAGGAATTCTATTTCTTCCTGGATGTACTTGTGTAGGCAGTCGCAGTATTTGAGTATCAAATTCTGCTCCGAATCCTTGATACCCAACTTTGTGCGAAGGGTATGGAAAAGATTGGTGAACTCGAGCATGTCTTGGTCCCTTCCCTACCGCAGCGTGGTCCACTTTATGTATTCATCCTCATAGCTTTCGACAGGATAGTACTACTCCTTAATGGCATCCCAGAATGAATTCCACGTGAGTGTGGATGAAAATAGTGAGCCAGTACTTTCATCCTTCTGCTCGCAATAGGTTTCCCACCAGTCCTTGACATGGGGGGCTGCTTTGAGAAGAGCGAAAACAATCTTTTCCTAACTTGAAAATTCATGAACAAAAAAAGAACCCTCTAGTAGATTTAACCATTTATCTATGGCATCTGTTTTTATCTGACCCTCGAATATGGGGATTTCAAAATTAACTTGTACCTTAAAGGGCGTGGCGTTTCCAGAGTAGCTGCTGGAAGCCGATGCGTCACTTCTGGGTAGCCGCTGCAGGATCTAGGCAAATTTGTCCATCATCACGTTCCGTTGTCGCTCGAGGGCTTCTTCGAGAAAGATTTTGATAGGATCTCCTGCCCCCTCATCTTTCTTCTCATCTGCCATGGGAGGCTTTCAGAATTTGTGACGCTGGTCTTGCAAAGGTTCGACTAGTTCAAGCCCTAACTCCTTATATTCCAACCTCGTTGGGGACATGCAAAGAAAAACAAAGTAAAAAAGCAGACTGCTCTGATACCACTGATCCAAACTTAAATAGGAATGCAACAAATTACAGAGATAACCATAAACACAAATATGCAGCAGAAATAATACTTCATTTCAATAATGTAAAATACTAAAATATGCTTACAAACAGTAATGGAAATAAACCAGCTAGGGCAATGGTAGCTTATCTCTGAGAAGAGATGTGGTGGCTACATGCCTCTGAACTATGTTACAATGAGGCTCGAAGGCCTATTTATTGTTGAGAAACAACGGAAAACCCTTAACATTCCAAAACCTAACCCTAGAAGATGAAACTCCAAACTGTGGACCCCGTTTGGGTAAATTGGTACATCAACTTCTCAAGGTCGTAACTTTGGCATACGATCTTCGTTTGACGCATACAATAGCTCGTTAGAAATATCTATCCGAGCACTACCACTTTGGAAATGGAAACATCAGTCCATGGACCCACGTTGCCCCCAGATTTCCCAAAAAAGGTCGTTTAGGGCCTCAAAACAGCTCCGAAAGTTTAGGACCTGAAAAAACTGCTAAAAATAGTAGGTTGTGCTACAATTAAGGAAACTGAAAATGTTGAGAGAAACAATGGTGGATCACCTAAAGTTGCAGGAGAATCATCTTTTAGAACTTTGTTACCGACGTGTATACCATTAACAGAACCTATTTTTCCCTCCGAAGATAATCCTTCTTCCTTTTTGCATCCCGTTATCTTTTTTTATCACCTGGGCATACTCTTCATTCACACCTAAGAGTTCCCTTAACACCTATGTGCACATTTCCTTGGCATATGATCATAAAGGACAAATTCTAACCACATCCAAGTTTTATTTAGTGGTTTGGATGGGCACTGAAATATGCAAGCATGCCTACCAATGGTGCATTGATGTATGTGGTGGGTTTAGATTGCACAAAGGTTGCTTGACTATCTTGATATTGGTCATTTTTATATGGCCCTCCAACTATTGCCCCCACTAGAAGATTTGGGTTGGAACTTCTCTCAGCAAATAAGCTGGAGCCACCATATCATGATATATGATAAGGATACTTTTTCATTGAGGGTAAAGATGAACCTCAGTGATGAAGGGAGGAAAAAACCATATCCCACCATATATGAAAGGATCAAAGGATTATCTCCAAGTATGTAGTCCACCTGGTGCTTGGCAGTTGATTTGAGGCAAGTAGGAGTAATTGCTACTGATCCACATTCAACAATTTGAGAAGTATGGCTCAAATAATTAGCATAGGCTAAAAGTAGAAAGGATGTGACGCAGGAGCATTCGAATGAAGAGGCGACAGCTGGGAGTTGGTTCTTATTTGTTGTTTGTTCTTCCGTTCTATTTTGAGAAATAGAGAGGGAAACATCTCAAATTTCTATTTCATTTAGTTTCATTTTGTGTTATTGTAAGTAAAGGCTAAATCAACCATTGTTAGCTTTGATTTAGACAAGATAGGATTAGATGGGAATTAGTTGAGAAAACTATCTCAAAAAAAAAAAAAATAGTTCCTCGAACTACAAGAGGAACTGCAACTGATGTATTGAAGAGGAAACAAGAATGTAGAGTAGGAGGTTATCCAAATTGAGGAAGGTTGTAAGCCTACAAGTAGACTGTGAGGAAGGCCACTAGTGTGAGGCAAGCAGACCACAGAGAGATTCAAAGTCTAAAAAAAATACTTTCTTTGTTTCTTTTTCTTTTATGCGCAAAGTCTAATTTAGAAATCGTGTATTTGTGTTTTTGAATGGTTGAAAGACTAATATTAATATGAATTATAAGCATATATATATATATAATAATATATATATATATATAATATATATAATATATATACTTGTAGGTGAATTCGGCGCGACCAAAGAGGCGAAAAGCTTTCAAAGAAGAAACTTGCTCGCAACGATGCGAAAGCATGAAAAAACCCTGAAGACAGAGGAACCAAGGCTAAAGAGGTGACACTTAGGGGCCATTGGATCCAACAGATCGATGACAAGGATTAGATTGGTGATGTTTATATGTAATTTTTGGCCACAAGCGGAAAACCCAAATTACACTAAAATCGGCAAAAAAACAGAGTCAGGATAGACCTAGACTCAAAATTTTATGAAGCGGATTTAAGAACCTATCGGGTCTGAGAGGTTAATTGCATCAGGGTTTTATAGAGGTGGGGTATCGGCCTTAGGATATGCTGACTTACGATATTGCGACAATGCGATATCGATATCCGATAATCGGCGATAAGGTATCAGAGGAGTTGGAGAGTAGAGGTCGGTGCCATGGACCTGACGATAACTACAAAGTGTGGCTTATAAAATTTCAAGTCTAGCTTTGTGTTCCAGTGGGGTTTACCCTTGTTTAGAGTATGTTTCCTGTGTAGACAAGATAACAATGATTTAAGTTCCAATAGTTTATCCTAGAAATGATAGTCGCATATCGGAGGGGCAATGATATATATATGTGCAATATGAAAAGGGAGAAATGCCAATCAACAATAAAGTTAACCTCGGTAAGTGTGCAGAGGTCATACTAAAGGCCATAAGGAGTTTTTGCTTGTGTATTTCCTTGTAAAAGTTTTAATAAGGTAAATAGCGCCAATACTTGGTTTTTCTCCACATTAAACAAAGGTTAAAAGGGTTGTATATATATACCTACCTTAAGAGGTTAAATAAGGGATTCTCAAGGGACTCAAGAATCCCTATAAAGAAAAAGAATCGCTGCAAAGGCTGAACTCTTGTGTGAGGCCGTAAACCTTAAGCTTTAGAAACCAATGCCTACTGTTAATCGACAACATCATTTTGGTATCAGAGCAGGCTTTTCCTTCCACTCAGTAAAGATGGAGGTAGGAAGAAGGGGTCAAGGAAGAGTTGTCAGAAGAGCAGCAGATGGAGGATTAAGAGAAGAGATTACAAACCTGAATGCACATTTAGCAGCATTGGAAGCAGGGAGTGGTAGAGAGCTGGAAGATGGAGATGATAGTGAAGAGGAAAATGTGGTTATGACAGATGGGTCATATGATGAAGGGCTAGGAATCAAGCTATTAAAGTTAGTTTTGTTGGCTAGCAGCAAGCCAAAGCCAGAGCTCTCTAATTATGATGGTAGCGTGTCCACAGAGGCGTTGTTGGACTAGATAAATGAATTAGATAAGTATTTTGAGTATGAAGAAATCAGTGAAGGTAAGAGGGTCAGGTTTGTTGTCACCAAATTGAAGGGACATGCAGCATTATGGTGGGATAGTGTATAGGAAGAAAGGAGGAGATTAAGCAAACCCTTGATCAGAAGGTGGGACATAATGGTTGCGAAAATGAAGAGCAAGTTCTGCCCAAAGATTATCAGATTTCCCTTTATAGACAAGTGCAAAACCTGAAACAGAGAACAATGACTGTGAAGGAATCTACAGAAGAATTTTATAAAATTAACCTGAGAGCTGGATATGTTGAAGATACTCCTGAGAAAACAGCAAGGTTTGTAAATGGCCTGCAGATGGAGATATTAGATGAAATTAGCATTATTTCCCTTAAAACCATAGATGAAGCTTATCAGAGTGCTCTGAAGGCAGAATAAAATATTGTTAGGAAACATAATGCTAGGAGAGGACGTGCTTTTGGTAGGGGTAGAGGACAGACTTTTGGCAAAGGTAAGACTGCCAGCAGTAATGAAGAGGGTAGAAGTTCGAAGACTTTGGGACAAATTGAAAGGGAAGGTAACACCAGAGGAGGAAGGCCATACCAGTGAGGAAGAGGTAGTGGCAGAGGCAGAGGAAATGGATATCAGTGTTACAAGTGTCACAAGTGGGGACACAGGCCCTTTGAATTTCCTGAAAACAAACAAACTGGGCAGACGGGAGCATATATTGCTTAGCCCAATGAAGTAGAGGCACCACCACAAGAGGTGGAGAATATGCCAGAAATCGGGGAAGCCTTAGTATTGAACAAGGTGTTATTAAAACCAACCAAGGAATTAGCTTATCAGACACAAAGGAAAGCGTTATTCCAGACTGTATGCAAGTCACATGGAAAATGCTGTAAGTATTGACAGTGGGAGTACCGATAATTTGGTAGCTAGGGAGATGGCGGAGAAACTGGGGTTGAAGAGAGTAAAACACCCAACTCCATACAGGGCGTCATGGTTGTAGAAGGGACACCAATTGTTAGTTGATGAACAATGCGAGGTAGATTTTCAGATAGGAAAGTACAAGGATAAAGTGACTTGTGACATAATGTCGATGGATGTGTGCCATATTCTGCTTGGCAGACCATGGTAGTATGATAGAAAGGTAGTCCATGATGGAGTGGCAAATTGTTATAGATTTTTCAAGGATGGGATAAAGCATACCTTGGTACCTATGAAAGAAGCCAACGAAGGTGAGAAGATAGTAGAAACAAGTGGAACGAAAGCATTAATTCTAGGAGGAAAGGAGTTTCTCCAACAGATTGAAGAGAGGGAAATGGGTTATGCAGTTGTCAGAAGGCCAAGAGCAGCATTAGTACATACCAACCTTACTGATTTACTAGAAGAGATACATAACATGTTGCAAGAATTTAGTGATATTGTGGTAGATCATTTACCGGACAAATTACCACCAAAGAGGAGCATCAATCACCATATTTATTTTATTCCGGGAGCCAGTTTGCCAAGCAAGGCTACCTACCGGATGAGTCCAAAGGATAATGAACAAATCTAGAAGCAGGTGCAGGAGTTGTTGGATAAAGGATTGATACAGAAGAGTTTAAGCCCTTGTGCAGTTCTGACCATTTTAGTTGCCATGAAAGGAGGTGAGTCGAGAATGTGCACGGATTCCCAAGCCATTAATACGATTACTATCAGGTATAAATTCCCATTACCTCAAATGGATGATATGATGGATTGTTTGAGTGGAGCAACATACTTTTCAAAGAAAGACTTGAAAAGTGGCTACCACCAGATCAAAATTCAAGAAGGTGATGAGTGGAAGACAACTTTCAAGACAAATGAAGGCTTGTACAAATGATTGGTCATGTCGTTTGGATTGAGCAATGCTCCTAGTATGTTCATGCAGTTGATGAAAAATATTCTCAAGGAATTCATTGGAAAATTTGTGATTGTGTATCTAGATGATATACTGATATTCAGCAAGACAAAGGAGGAACATTTCCGACTCGTGAGGTACGTATTAGAAAGACTACAACAGAATAAATTGCTGATAAATTTGAAGAAATGTTCTTTTTTCAAGAAAGAGTTAATTTATTTAGGATTTGTGATTGCTGAGAATGAATTAAAAATGGATCCAGAAAAGGTTGCAACTATAGTTAGCTGGCCATCCCCAAAAATTTTGTTTGAGGTACGAAGTTTTCATGGGTTGGCGAGTTTTTATCAGAAATTTATTAAAAATTTCAGTGGAATTTGTGCACCTATGTTGGAAACCATTAAGAAAACAAATCAACCTTTCCATTGGACATAAATGGCAGAGAAGAGCTTTCAGCTGCTTAAAAAGAATATTATTGAAAGACCAATTTTAAGATTACCGGACTTTAAAAAACTTTTCTAAGTTCGTTGTGATGCCAGTGGGACAGCCATTGGTGTAGTACTCAGCCAATAGGACATGTCGGTAGGCTATTTCAATGAGAAAATAAATGAAAGTAGGAAAAAATACACGTCCTATGACAAGGAATTTTATGCAGTGGTTCAGGAACTAGCATTGGAGGCATTATCTATTGGCAAATGAATTTGTCTTATTTTCAGACAATTCAAAGTTGCAGTATATTATGTAGCAACATAAGGTGAATCATAAACATGCGAATTTGGTGGAGTACTTGCAAATTTTTACATTTGTGTTGAAACATATCAGCGGTCAAGCCAATAAAGTGGTAGATGCGTTAAGTTGGAGGAATCTGATCCTATAGGAAATTACCATACAAGTGTTAGGATTTTAACACCTTAAGGACTTATATGAGGCAGACGCATATTTTAAGGAAGCTTATGAAGCTTGCCAAAATCCATTTTTGAGAGATAGCAGTTCATGGCTGGACTATAAAATGCAAGAAGGATTGTTGTTCAAAGGAGGGAAGTTATGTATTCTGGAATGTTCTATGAGAGAGAACTTAATCAAAAGCATAGTGGAGGTTTAGCTGGGAATTTTGGCATAGACAAGACCTTGGACTAGTTGAGCCACTTTTACTATTGGTTGAGGATGCACAGAGATGTACAAATATTTGTAGATAGATGCAAAATGTGTCAACTTGCAAAGAGACACAACCAAAGCACAGGGTTGTATGCACCCTTACCCATTCTGAGTAGTCCATGGGACTCAATCAGTTTAGACTTTGCCTTAGGTCTGCCAAAGACACAACAGGGATTCAATTATATCATGGTGGCGGTGGATCGTTTCACTAAAATGGAAAATTTGATTCCATGCAGAAAAAATAATGATGCCACACATGTAGCGCATTTTTTATTTATCAAGATACTCAGATTACATGGCTTGCCAAATTCCATTATTTTGGATTGCGATGTTAAATTTGCAGGACATTTTTGGTGAACCTTATGGAAGAAGTTAGACACAAAACTAAACTTCAACTCAGCTTATCATCCATAGATTGATGGCTAAACTGAAGTGGTGAACCGGAGTCTAGGAAATTTGTTGAGGAGTTTGGTTGGAGAAAATTATCAACAGTGGGATCGTGTGCTTGCATAAGAAAAATTTTCTTATAATGATTCACCCAACCGGAGTATAGGCAGTAGTCCTTTTCAGATCCTATATGGAATGCACCCACGTGGAGTACATGAGTTACAAGATTTGGGACAGTTGAAGCGTAGAAGTGCCGATGGTGAAGACTTCGCAAAAACAATCAACAATCTTTATGAACATGTGAAATTAAAATTATAGAACAACAGCCAAAGATACAAGCACAAGGCAGATTTGAAAAGGCGGGAGATGCAATTCAACATAGGAGACCTGGTATTAGCAAATCTACGCAAAGAGAGGTTTCCTAAAGGCGAGTACAACAAGTTAAAATGGAAAAAAATTGAGCCTTGCAGGATTCTTTGGAAATTTTTTGCGAATGCTTATGAATTGCAGTTACCCCCAGGTATTGGAATTTCACCCATTTTCAATATATCAGACCTGTACCACTACATTGTAGTAGAGGATGAAGATAGTTCAGAAAGACAAACATGGGACACCTAGGAAGAGAGTGACATGTGGATTAAAAAAATTCCCCCAGCAAATTCTCTAGAGATCGAACAGATCCTAGATACCCAGGTGGCTAGACAGACTCAACAAGGAATATATGTAGTACCTAGTCAAGTGGAAGGGTTATCCTATTGAAGATAGTTCTTGGTTAGATGTTGGTCAGATTTAGAATTCTAGGTACTCTATTGAAGATCTCATGGACAGGAGCCATGAATATCATTCACCCCAGAAGCCTAATGTAGGCGCACCCGAATGAAGAGGCGACATCTGGGAGTTGGTTCTTCTTTGTTGTTTGTTTTCCCATTCTATTTTTACAAATAGAGAGGGAAACATATCAAATTTATATTTTATTTAGTTTCATTTTGTGTTATTGTAAATAAAGGCTAAATCAACCATTGTTAGCTTTGATTTAAACAAGATAGGATTAGATGGGAATTAGTTGAGAAAATTGTCTCAAAACTGAAAAAAAACAGTTCCTCGAACTGCAAGAGGAACTGCCACTGATGTATTAAAAAGGAAAAAAGAATGTAGAGTAGGAGGTTAGACAAATTGAGGAAGGTTGTAAGCCTATGGGCAGACTGTAAGGAAGGCCACTGCTGTGAGGCGAGCAGACCATAGAGAGAGTCAGAGTCTAAAAAAAATACTTTCTGTGTTTCTTTTACTTTTATGCGCAAAGTCCAATTTAGAAATCATGTATTTTCGAATGGTTGAAAGACTAAGATTAATATGAATTATAGCCTATATATATATATATCTTATATATATATATATATATATATTATATATATAATATATAATATATATATATATATATAGATATATACTTGCAGGTGAATTCGGCGCGACCAAAGACGCGAAAAGCTTCCAAAGAAGAAACTTGCTCACAACGTGGTGGAAGCATGAAAAAGGCCTGAAGACAGAGGAACCAAGGCTAAAGAGGTGACACTCAGGGGCTGTTGGAACCAACAAATCAATGGTGAGGATTAGATCGGCAAAGTTTTTATGTAATTTTGGGCCACAAGTGGAAAACCCAGATTACACTGAAAATCGGCAAAAAATGGAGTCAGAATAAGCTCGGACCCGAAATTTTATGAAGCGTATTTAAGAACCTATTGGGTCCGAGAGGTTAATCGCATTGGAGTTTTATAGAGGTGGGGTATCGGCCTTAGGATACGTCAACTTGTGATATCGTGATGGAGCGATATCGATAGCTGATAATCAGTGATCGGTTATCGGAGGAGTCGAAGAGTGGAGGACGGCGCCGCAGACCCGACGATAACCAGAAAGTGTGGCCTATAAAATTTTAAGTCTGACTTTGTGTTCCAGCAGGGTTTACCCTTGTTTGGAGTATGTTTCTTGTGTAAATAGGATAGTAATGATTTAAGCGCCGATAGTGTATCCTGGAAATGATAGTCGCATATCGGAGCGGTGATGATATATCTATGTGTGATACACAAAGGGAGCAATGTTGATCAACAATAAAGTTAACCTCACTAAGTGTGCAGAGGCCGTACTAAAGGCCGAAAGGAGTGTTTGCATGTGTATTTCCTTATAAAAGTTTTAATATGGTAAATAGCATCGATACGTGGTTTTTCTCGATGTTAACCAAAGGTTAAGAGGGTTGTATATATATACCTACCTTAAGAGGTTAAGGGATTTTGAAGGGATTGAAGAATCTTGATAAAGGAAAAGAACCGCTGCAAAGGCTAAACTCCTGTGCGAGGCCGTAAACCTTAAGGTTTAGAAGCCAGTGCTTGTTGTTAATTGGCGGCATCAGGATGTCTCTTTGCTTTAAATTTTTCTTCCAAGCTCTGATGTTTAAGACAAGTACATTGTGACAAATTCCAACAAAGAATTCTTCCATAAAAAAAAACTTTGACATCTGATAGTTGTACAAATATTCCCCAACTACTATCTCAATCCACCCAATAAACTTGAAAGGAGTCACCCTAAGTAGATTTTCCTCCACGAAATGTATCTCCTTCTCAAAGAATTGACTCCACTATCTCAATGGATGCACCATTTAAATATAAGGAATATGCATTATGCTCTATATAACCATCTGATAATTCAGGTACAAATTTATTTCTTAAAAATCAGACTATCTGATCTTCAGCATGAACTAAATTTCCTCTCAGAAGAGCACTTATTCAGATGTCCAAATCATGAGCATCTAATCTAATGCAAAAACATTCTCTTATATGTATTTTGATAAATTGTAAGACTTGGAATTTCCATTCACATATAAATTCAGGAAACAATCAAAAGTTGTTTCAGTCAACAATATCATTTACCATTATGCTTTGGAGATTGGTTATGTTGTGGCATACACACGTCCTTGCTAATGGCTCTTGGAGGTCCATTCTCTGAAGGTAACTACCCATTTCCATTTGTCATGAGTTGGTGTTGGCTTCAGTCCTGTGAGCTTTGGTTGTGATGTGGATATTGACCTCAAGGCCACCAATAATATTATGAAAAATTATAAAGCTATCATTAGACTTGAGAGGAAAAACCAACCTTAAAAAACTATTTTTTTATTTGCTCAAAACTATAACTTTTTTTCCATCATTTGCTTTTTCTCTCATTGATGAAACTGCCATTGATATTGGCTGCAATGGTGTCATGAACAACATCAGAATTAAGAGTGCTATGATATCCTTAAATTTGGGAATGCCACGAAATGATCTCAATATGCTCATGAATTTGCACGAAAATTATAGAGTGCCAAAAATAACAACTTTCAGAATTCATAAGTAAGATTGGCTGCAATGGCGTCACGAACAACATCAAAATTAAGAGTGCTATGATATCCTTAAATTTGGGAATGCCACGAAATGATCTCAATATGCTCATGAATTTGCACGAAAATTATAGAGTGCCAAAACTAACAACTTTCAGAATTCATAAGTAAGACTTCTCACTAATATTTAATACATATTGTAGATTTCATACATGGGATTCAACAATAAAAGCCAATCACAACTTAATCAATATCATGACTAGCCTCTATTAGGGTTTGATATTCACCCTAGATTTTCTAATTTACACAATCACTATGTAGATTCATAGATTCCATATTGTCTTATCACACATACTTAGAGAATTTAACTACTACTAGGGTTTAGCTGCAAGACCCTAGATTTTCCAAACATCATCCTATACCATCAAAATTTGACTAGGTCTTGTTTCCAAACCTAGGACTGACGACCATTAACACTTAGGTCAACACATATATCTAGGAATTCATCAGCATAGGGTTTCATTCCTAGGACTCTAAATAATTAACAAGGGTTTTGCTTATAGACCCAACCAACCTTAAGAATATAGGGTTTCATAGCTTATAAAATAAATGGTCTAGGTGGATATTGGTGGCCACCCACCTATTCCACTTGGACATCCACCACTGTTTCTTTTAGTTTTTTAGTTTCCTTATTTGTACCACAATTTACTATTTTTGGCAGTTTTTTGGGTCCTGAACTCTTGGAGCGATTTTGAGGCTCTAAACGACATGTTTTTGGGAAAATTGTGAGCAAAATGGGTCCAAGGAGTAATGTTTCTCACTCAAAAGTTGTAGTCCTCGAATAGATCTTTCTAACAAGGTATTGTTTGCGTCAATTGAAGATCATATGCCAAAGTTATGACCCTGCGAAGTTGATGTACCAATTTATCCAAACGGGGCCCATAGTTTGGCGCTTCATCTCCTACAGTTAGGTTTTTGGATGTTTACGGTTTTCCATTGTTTCTCAACAATAAATAGACCTTCGAGCCTCATTGTAAGACAGTTCAGAGGCATGTAGCTGCCACATCTCTTCTCAGAGATAAACTACCATCGCTTGAGCTAGTTTATTTCCATTTCTGTTTGTAAGCTTATTTCAATATTTTACATCAATGGAATGAAGTATTATTTCTATTGCATCTCTGTATTTATGGTTATATCTATAATTCGTTGCATTCCTGTTTAAATCCGGATCAGTGGTATCAGAACGGTTTGCTCTTTCTTTGTTTTTCTTTGCATGTCGCCAACGAGGTCGGGATATAAGGAGTTACGACTTAAACTGGTCGAACCTTTGAAAGATTAGCCTCACAAATCCTAACAGCCTCCCATCACAGATGAAAAGTGTTGGGCCTCGAATATGCCCATTTTTCCATCATACAAAACCGCCATTTATAACCAAAATTCCGACACTAGTATACTCATTTCACGTCATAATTCCATCATTTATTGCCAAATCATATCATATGCCTCGTGGTTGATTATTATTAGTTTTATTAGATTTTCAAAGATTAGAGATGATTTAGTCGTGGTTTACTAATGATGGTTTCACCAAGTTCATTGTCGAAGCATTCTATTGCTAAAAGTCTCCACAAGTCAATTTTAACTATCTATTGGGTAGTTGAATATGAAATTGATGTAGATGAAAAAATGAATCTTGTAATCAAATGTAGAAGAATCTTGAAATTATAACACATGGGTTTTATTCAAAGCACCATGTTTCATATAACCCAGAAATAACCCAGAAACTGTTTGACAAAATTCATCACCAAAAGGAGGTTAAGTTCAAAACAATTCTTAAGTACAAAACTTAAGTACATAATTGTTGAACGTGAACGGTTTTGGTTCTGAACGACTTTGCAGCCACGTGGAGGATGGGGGTTGAAGATATAGAAGGAAACCTCATCCAGTAAGCCACCCACCTCAACCAACCAAGTGGTCAAGGATTGCGTTCTCCAAGATTGCCAAGAATCTGTTGTGCAAATTGGGTAAATTAGCCATCGAGAATCTCTCTAGCTTCACTGGGCAGATTACACAGATCCTCTAAATTACTTAGATAGACAATTGTTGTTATATTTTAGAGGGCCAGGCTCTTTATAAAATCTGATGCTCTCTACATGTATGTTGGTGGCAAAAAAGCAAGAGGGAATCAATAAGAGTCGCAATAGTAAAACTATGATGTAATTTTGTTTACACTGGAAGCTTTGATGCATTATTGAACCATTAATATAATTCTGATTCTGCACTTTAATTCCTGTAAGTGATTATGTGTTTTAATTTTTAAAAGAATTGTGTTAATTTAGACTTTCTCCAAGAGTGGCAAGGGCCCACCACTGCCTAGAAGCAAGTCCTTCAGTTAATCTAGGCAATAAGAATTACGTTTGATTCAGATTTAGAAGTGTGAATTCCATTTTGAAGAAGTTAATTATTAGCTCTCAGAAATCTTTCATTTTGTACCCAAGTCTTTACTCTATTTTGTAGATTTGAATAAAACACTATAGATATTCTTTTTAATTGTTATAAACCAACAAGGATTATGTTGAATGATGACTCATGATGCATGAATGGCTTATTTGATGTGTTTCATGGTTTAGAACATTTAAAGGAATGCATCCAATTCGAAAAGATACATAGGTTAATCACCGTGTGATGAGCTCAAAAACAAAATTGGTTTATGTCTTGTACATTTTCCAATTGGTATCAAATCCTATAGCATCGTGTTTGACATTAAAAAATTTCAACAGTCCCGTCACAAGATATTCAATTGCATCTGCAACTTGGTTTCGAGACTTAGCACAATTAAAGTTTGTGGTTTTCATGAAATAACTTTATGAGTTATAGTCTATAACAACTTTTGGTCCTTTGAATTTGAGTAGGTCGATACTGTCAATATCGATCTAAGGCTTGTGTTACTTAGCTTCTTTTGAGCGTTTGCATAATTAAATGCTTGTTGATTTGTTACATGCATCCTGGGACTTTGGCTCAGCAAATTACATTTCATTTTATTGGATTTTTTTCCTTAGCATCAGATTGTTTTGATTGAGAAATAGTCTTTGGTCTAAATTTAGTATGATTTTGATTCTGTAATGAAGGCGTGATTTTGGTTTAATTCATTTAAAGAGTGAAGTTGAGCTTTTGAGTAGTTTGTCTCATTTGAATTAAAGGTTCTTATTGGAGAATGTTGAGTGATAAATTGTAGTAAGTAAATTGTGATAAGTTCCTCCTAGATAATGATTTGAATTTCTTAATTTAAGTAATCATTTCTCTTTTGTTTTCCAATCAATGAAGCTAAGATTGATATCATAGTTCAGTTTATATAGAGGTTGGATTATTTAAGTAATGATTGATATTCTTTTGCAATAGAAATCCGTGTTGCTTGAACTATAAATTTTGAAGTAGTTTGCATAATGGCTTTGCATCAATTTGTTTGTTTTCTTTACCATTAAGTGAGCTCTTAATTAGCCAGGTTATGATCCAAATAGAGTAGTGATTAAGGTTTGAATAGAATAAGGATTTAGATTGATAAGCCTTTGCTTCAATTTGTGTGATTAGAAATAGTTTGAAAAATTCTAGGATTATGTACTTAGATAGTAAATTGATATTCTTACTCTTTTTTAGGTTAGATGCTCTGATCCTACGTTACCTGCACTTATGCCTCTAAGTCTTATGACCCCAGATTGATAATTTAATGTTGGAAAAGATAAAAAATATAATTTCCCCAACAAAAAGGAATACGAGGGGGCAAAAGATCCTATAAAAATATTTCTTGAAGAGGCCCTCAAGTGACAAAGGAACGCAACGATGGACAACTTTGCCCAGATCCTTTAGAGACTACCCAGGGGCGACACATCTACTCCCAGCAGCTCCTCTTGAAGTTCCACACCCTTTAAGGTATATGTTAACTTTGACATTCCCATATTTGAGGGTAAGATAGATGCAGACATTGTAGATAAATGGTTAAATCTACTAGAAGGGTATTTTCTATTCATGATTTTTTCAGCCAAGAAAAGATTAGTTTCTCTCTTCTCAAAGCCGCCCCCCACATCAAGGATTGGTGGGAAACCTACTGCGAGCATAATGATGAAAGTACAACCTCACTATTTTCAGTTGCACCCACTTGGAATTCATTCTAAAATTCCATCAAGGAGCAGTACTACCTTGTCAGAAGTTATGAGGATAAATACATAAAGTGGACCATGCTGCAGCAAGGAAGGGACCAAGATGTGCTGGAGTTTACCAATATTTTTCATACCCTTCACACAAAGTTGGGTATGAAGGATTCTGAGTTGCATTTGGTACTTAAATATGTGATTTCCTACACAGGTACATCCAACATGAGATGGATTTCCTAGACATCTCTTCGCTCGACATAGCGTACCGATACGCTGTCAAGATCGAGCAAAAGTTTAAACAAAAGAAACGAGAATTCGGATCTGCCAATCCAAAGCAAGGGAAAGGTGCTTGTTAGTGTCAGTGTCTTCACACTGCCATTAGTGATCAAAATCTTCTCTTTTTCATTTGCATGATAGGAGTCCCATACTAATGATTTTCCATTCCATTAGGTCATGGATTCATTGATGGTAGGGTTTACTTCAGTTTTTCCCTCATGATCTTTACTTGCTGATCCTCTTTTATATATTTTAGTCATGGTTCATGTTCACTCTATGTTTATTTCATTAGGTCTTAGGGTTTGGTCTCATTAGGTTTTAGGGTCCCACCATGGTCAAATACAGTTATTACATGCCAATAATGATCAACAAGGACATGAGGAGGCCAATAATGATTGGTAAAGCCATACTTTATTAGCTTGAGAGCCGAATGTAGTTCTCACCTCAAAACATGTTTTGAGGTGAAAATAGAGTATTATTATTTTTATCTTCATTTATGATGTAATTTTATCTTCTCACATGTAATATTTGTTCCCCGCTGCTTCTCAGCATCTTGTGATGTTTTCGAGTATCTACTAATGCCAAAAAATCAAGTCATATTGAGCATCAATCCACCTGAAAGAGCAAAAGAAAACAAGCATGGAAAACAGAGTATTAAAAAGACAAATAAACATTACAAAAGTGGGTTTTTTCAAAAGCAAAAATTGTTAGGATATTCAGACACATAGGAAATAGTTAAGTTCAACTTGGTCTAGTATAGAGTTAGGTATAGAGTTAGGTAAAGTGTGTTTCTTTACCGTTGTACATTTTGTAACTTACAAT
>APFE030533952.1:7030-26576 GCA_000404065.3 Pinus taeda | reverse complement strand
ATTGGCAATATGTCTGCAAATGGTTTCTCTCTGCCACAAAGTCTGTGATGAGGGCATCACTGTCCACCAGTGGTATAGATTCTAGCCCTCTGTTAGGTGGATCTATAGGCAATACATCCAGAGCAGCTGGAGTGGCCATTGTCTTGCTTTTTCTGGTGGTTTACTGTGTTTTAAGCTTGATGTGAATGCTGAGGAATGAATTACTGCTCTCTGTTTGCAGTGAGCAGTTTGGCAGTGCAAGGAGGCTGTCACAGGCTTCATCAATCTGTGGGGCACTCTGTTTTGAGGAACCAGAGTGTTTTTGCGCTGGTTAGCTGGTTATTTATAGAGGATTGCTTTAGTAGAGGTGAGGGAAATGTCAATTCAGTTCTTCTAGCATGTAGCTTGGCTTTCTTAGTTGTTTCTTGTGAAAACTGGTAAATTTGACCGTGGGTCACGGGTTTCCTTGAGACTTCCTTCGTGCAGGGGTTTCAGAGGTTTGTTAGGTAGATTATAGAGGTGAATTTCAACAATGTGGGTCCTTTAGCTGAGTTGCTTAAGCAGGAAAACATGATTATATGGAGAACAGTGGACAAGAGGGTGCCTGCGGCAAAATAACTGGTTTTAATGGCGTACGGGGCGTTTGCACTGGTCGAATTGGCTGAATTGCAGGTGGTTGGGTTGATAATGGAGGTGGCAACAAATTTGGTGGATTACTTTTGCTTTTCGACCGTTGGAGGTTGAATTTCGCTTTCATAGGAGCTCTAGGCGTTTGTAGAAAATAATGCAAAATAATGGTTTTTCACACCTTTTTATGCATTTTTGGCATATTGGCGCCTTTTTGTGATGACGTCATGCTGACATCATCATGGGCCCAAGTACGGACAGGCTGACGTGGCAGGTGACGTGGGTGCCTAGGTGACACTGACACGGTGGCAGGGTGGACAGGGCGATGCGCTGGCCAGGGGTGACGTGGAGGCTTGGTGGCGGCAAAGCGGGGTGACGTCACGCTGACGGGGGCGTGACGTCAGCGAAGAGGGTAGGGCGGTAAGTGGTCTCCCTGGCAGGCTCATGGGTGGTAAGCGGTTTGGAGGGGGGGGGGGAGGCAGCAAACGACCTGGGCGCCTGACGCGTGCGGGGAAACGGCGGCAATAGCCACTAACGCAAAAGGTCGGGCGGTTGTGGTTGAAGATCGACCGCCCACCGTAGATGGGTGGGGCGGAAGATCTAACGGTGGGGAGGCAATCGTGATATGCCGTCACGTTTAATAACGAGGGACCCACCCGATTATGTAATAAACGTTTTAATAAATGGGGCGCGGGTGGGTTTAGAACCTTAGGTTTATGGGTTTTTGGGGTTTCAAACGGCGCTTTTTATTTAAAAGCTTTTTATTCAAAAAACTTTATAATACATGGGTTTAGGGCGGAGGAAAGGGGGATAAGGGAAAATGAGGGTAGGGAAAGTGATCTTTTGCCTTTTAACCATAATTTCTTGCCAAACCCATAGTTTTTTTTTTTTTTAGGAGGATTAAGGGCTAATACTAACCCTTGAGGGGTTAATATTTCCCAAGGAAGGGATATGGCTGTAATACTTGGGGGAGGGTATCTATAGGTATTCTTGGGATATTTTCATTGGATTGTAATAGACTTAGGGGAAGGGGGAAGTTAGGGAGCTAGATAATATGTTAGTGATTAATATGGTTTGTGAGGTGAATGAAGGGGTGAAGCCAAGTTTAGCTAAGTGAAACTTTAACTTAGGATTTTTCAGGATAAATGAAAGTGATGAAAAAGGATGTTTTTACACAAGAAATGTGGCTTCTTTTCATGCTTGAACTCCATGGCTTGACCAAGTAGTTTGTGATATAATGAAGTGGAACTGGACACCTGAGCAGATCTCAAGGCCCTTGGGAATGTTAGTAAGAAATGATTTTTTGGGGGAAACTAGGGAAGTTAGACATGCTTCCAATGTTTGTCCTCCACTCTTTTGCTTTTTGATGCCCACATCCTGAGTGGCATAAGTTTTTACACTTAATAGGCCCATTGGTGATGGCTCTCCATTTCTGCAACCTTGCACTACTTACCCATCCTAGTAATCCTAACATTTTTTCTTCATTAAAGTGGGTGCACTTGAATTAGCAGACCCTGATCTTCCTCTTTTTCTTTTGACTGCCCTCCTATCTAATATCTACCCTTATTTCTTCCAAGGCCCTAGATTAAGCAGTTGGTCACCTTTATTTCTCTACCTAGCTAGTCATCTGCCAAGCTTAAGCTGTTTGGTCAGGGAACATTCTCTATTCTGCAGCAAGCAATTTAACCATGGCATGGTCCAGTTTAGATTGTTGGGCCATCCATCAAGTGTGATTGGCAGTAGTACTTGGAAATCATGACACTGCCAAATGAGTTTAGTAGTGGCATTTTGACTAGCCACTTTCCTGGTCTTTAGCTTGGGGTTCATTTTCACTTTTGTCTTGACCATTTGATTTTCTTGCCCTTTGATTATTCTTTTAAGGCATACCCTCTTTTCATTTTTTAATTTTTGTAGTATTTACACAAAATATGGAACCTTTGCAGCCTGCAATGATGAACATATTTAGCCTTTCCACTGTCAATCATGAAAGATGAAACCTATTGGTATAGGAACCTAATAGCTTTGCCTAGTCCATGATGGGTACTTATGGTTAAATGAGTCGATCCATATCACAAATATGTTGATCCACAGGATCAAATTATTGTCACACTCTGGATTGATTCCAACAAAGGTGTTTGGCAAAAAGATGAGCGAGCATGACCTTGCTGAGAAGATGAAGGACAAGTTAAAAAATGCCAAGAAGTCGCGCAAGTATTCCATTACCAACACTACTCACCTCGTGGTCAAGATTTCCATGCAAATTTTGGATGGCAAGGTGATGAGGAAGTGTTGCATGTGCGAGGTGTCAAAACCAATAGTTTCTTTAGTAGCTCAATGCACGTTGGCTGCACTACCTGTGTAGTGCATTCCTCATGAACTACAAAGAGGTGCAGAATGATAGTAAGACCTTTCACTATTCATGCCTATTGCTCTCAATAGTGCTGGTCATGAGGGACTTGTCAGAGGATATCTAATTTCCTCCCATGGAGAAGGATTTACCAGAGGAAATAAAGTTCACATCTCTTTGGGCCACGAAAGATGCTACATGGGTAACAATAAGAAAAGTCTTCTAGGTGCTGATGGAGGTGAGAATTCGCATAGCCATTAACTAGAAGCCACAGTTGTCACCAACCATGTTTTAGTAGTTATCAGGGTATGTAGAGTTCAAGGAGTACTTCCACTATATTTACATCCTAGCATGCAAGGACCCCAACCTGAAATGGTTTGACATACCCTACCTCACCACAGATGACACAATTGCAGAAGTCATCAAGTTTTGGCCAATAGACTGGCATGTTGCATCCGATGAGGCCATTGAGACTAGCAATTTCATGGAGAAAAAGAAAAATGAAGCAGCTAAATAGAAGTTTCAGTTGTTATATGAAAAGAGGAAGAAAGAGGCCAAGGAGAAGGCCCTGGTAGAATAGGCAAAGCAGGAAGAGTGTGGCTCCAAAAGGAGTTAGAAGTCTGCCTCACCACAAACAAAGGAGGAAGAACAATCAAAGTAGAGCAGTGGGGATCAATAGGAAAGCACTCCATTTCGTGTAAAGTAGTACATGGAGTAGGAAAGGAAGGTCCGCGCAAAAAGAAGAAAGCCACCAAGTCATTGCTAGATACAATTACCTTGACAGGGGGTGACTTGGATGATATTGGAGATAAGGTGCGGGACAGAACAACAAAAATGTTGCAGTATTTTGAGTAGTAGTAGAAGCTAGCACCAGTCACCATAGAGACTAGACTTCAGGCAGGTGAAGGAAAGAGTAGCGCTGCATAAATCGGTTTGGCACTAGGGACCACTCAAGCAGAAAATATGGTTCATTCAATGGATCTTTGGGCAGTCGTGCTGCCTAATGGAGCTTTGAATGTAGAGGCAACGGTTGAGAAGGCCATTTTCATCACTATGAAGAATGTTGGCCTCAACTTGCCCACGCTCCCTAGTGAGTTCCTTCACACATTGCAAGCAAGTGTGATTGCAGAGCTTAAGGTTCAACAACAGCGTGTGCTGAGCATGATCGACAAATACAAGGTAAAAAATGAACATATTTTCATGGAGAAGATAGTCACGCTAGAAGCATGGAAGGAAGTTCAGGCACAGAATGAGAAAAATGCAGCCGCAGTGGCTGAGACATGCGGACAGTCCTTGAAATGAATATCCCGAAGGAAGCGCCGGTGGATGCCAAGGTCAGGAAGTTGGCCGCAAGCATTCACAAAGAAAAAACAGAAGTGGCCAAGGTTTAGTTCGAACTGAACCTGAAGATAACAGAGATCAAGTTGAAGTCATAGCCTTCAACTCCACCAAAGGTTAGAGAATAGCATGAAGTAGTTGTAAAGGATGGAGTCGCAACAGTAGATTTTGTGGTGGCAGATTGCACCACGCTCTTTGAGCAGTCCATGGAGGTAGTCACAGTGCTCCAGAAAGATCCTAAACTACACAGGTTGAACAAAAGAGCCTGTGAATTGCAACAGAAGTATGATGAAGCAAGAGCAACAACATGCACCATCACTATATCACAACTATTGGCTAAGCTGAATGAGGTGGAGGCAGTGTAAAGGAAAGATGTAGCCCTCAAGGCTAGATTGGGGCCTTCTCTAGATGAGGCCTATGTTATCTCTACCACCATTAAGGAGAAGCTGGCAAGCCTAAAAAGCGCACAATAGAAGATAAAGGAAGGTAGTGCATGACCAACAACAGAACAACTTGTGGAGTAGATCAAACAACCAGCCACATAGAGTGTGAATGAAGTAGAAGTAGCACAAGTCAAGATGGGAGGTCTCCGTAATAAGATCTCGGCACCATCAAAGTGAATTGAGGGTGAGTCACGATATTTGTGTTGCGGGCCTATTGGGACAGGGTCCCCTAGGGTCAATTTTGGGGCAAAAGCCCAAGTTTTGGGGCAAAAAGACAAAGTTTTGTTATAAAGAATGTAAAGTCTCCACAAGATGTGGTTAGAGAGCACATGGATAGTAAAGTGTCATAAAGGGTTTTACCCTTATGTTATGTAAGTTGTGATGGCTTTGGTAGATCTACCCATGGTTCGTGACCGATGGGATTGTATAAAAGGGAGAGTCTTAGAGAGTGTAAGGCATAATAATAATAGAGATCAATGAATATGTAATGGGTCATTAGAAGTAAGAGCGAAGAAGTCTTAGAGTAGAAGAAAGGTTTTGCATAGATGTGTGCAGAGGCCTAGAGTAGAGTCTACAGCTGAGTGCGTGGACCCCTACAGCTCTGTGTGCAGGGAGGTCTTGAGTCTGTAAGAAGAACTGAAGCATTAGTAAAGAGATTATACCAACAATTCTTGTGTTTTTATTATTTATTTATCTTATGAATGAATGCACTATTATGTTATGATGAATGATGGGTTTATGAATTAATACTGCATTTGTGTGTGATTTTACATGATTTATATTGTCATATGAATGCAAGTAATAATAATTGTTTACGCAAAGCATATCTTATTGCATGTTAAAGTTACCAAACACTTAAGCCGATCTGGGTAAATAAGGAATTATGAGTAATCACATAGGTGCGTAAGCAGTTGATTCACATGTTGAGAGTCCGTGAAAGATAGTCGTGAACGATTGCGGAGGTATAGAATATGATTAAGGGAAGTTATATCGATAAGCCCTAAGGGATTATCGATCTACGCAAAGGCGGGGTTAGGGCATAAAATCACATCACATTCATCTCTAGGTGTGGAAACTTGGTTCCAGCATCCCCTCATACTGCTTTGGGTGAGACTTCAGTTTGTGCTCTATGGGTTGATGCCAAAAGGGCCAATAGTGTAGGGATTTGTTTGGAAAGCTTAACTCTAAACCTGGGTCAGGACCCACTAAGCTAACAATACTCCTGTCCATTTAGTATATGGACAGGAGGCTTTGTTATCCACTGAATTTGCTATTCCCAACATTTTTATTTCAAAAGTCACTCATATGATGGAGGAAGAGTCAGTTCATAAGAGGTTTGAGGAACTTTAGTAAATGGATGAAGCTAGGTTCATGGTATATTTCCATAAAATGATAAAAAATTAGAAGCAAAAGGCATGGCATGCTAGGTGCACTAAGCAGATATCATTCATGGTAGGTGTTTGGTAAATGAATTGTCTTTAATTTACTTCATTAAATGTCAACCAAAATTCGTGTATTTGTGAAATGTATGTCCACTATATATGCTAGGATTTCTTCTGTAAATTAAGTGATATAAGAATGAAACTAATTTTAAAAATGAATGAATTCTTTTTATACAATTCAGAGAAAATCAATGCATATGTTCTTTCAATCTAGAGTCCTAACTAAGCTGACCTTTGAAAATAAAAGTTCTTATCTATATTGTAGAAATCCACACTTAATTCTAATTGTCAAAAGAAAATGCTTGAATATTGAACCTGAAATAAAATGATTTAAGTCTACTGCTATGGAATCAAACTCATTTTTCACTAGTTGCTAAAAATAAATCTTTAAGAAAATTTACAAATATGAAAAACCTATTTTGAATAATATTGATGTAGGTTTTAACCCTGTACAGAAATTACCTGCATACGAATTCTAAAACACAGAAAATAAATAATGCAAGATCATAACACATAAAACACATATACACATTGATTTTCCCTTGGATCCAAAAACCGGGACTACCAACTTGATCTTTCATTATGTTCCTTTCAATGTTACAATACATATTTATACATGTCGAAGCATCCAATACCATGGACCGAAAACCGTCGCGTCCAAAAAACATGTGCGAAAATCATGCACAAAACCATAAGTGGGTCTGCCCAACCTAACATAGGGTCCAAAACCAAAATTTTCTGGGGTGCTGCCCTGGACCCCATAAAGTGGGGTTACAAGTGCCCTTCAAACCCCCTGTTAACTATGTGGAAAGAATATAACACAACCCAACATTCTCCCACTTGTTTTTTTCTTTACATAGGGGGCCACAAGAGAGATTAGTCATTTTCCTAGCCCTGAAATGCCCATTGTCTCTATACACCAAGAGAAAT
Organism: Pinus taeda; assembly: GCA_000404065.3. Lineage (NCBI taxonomy): Eukaryota > Viridiplantae > Streptophyta > Pinopsida > Pinales > Pinaceae > Pinus > Pinus taeda. Next base: position 19,470 of record APFE030533952.1, on the reverse strand, counting down.
TCTCATAGCTCACAGATTTTGTCAATGCATCTGCAATATTCTTCAAAGTGTCCAACTTTACCAGCAACAACTTTTTGTCTCCTATCATATCCCTCACAAAGTGATACTGAACATCAATGTGCTTTGTCTTTGAATGATATGCAGGGTTCTTTGCCAAGAAAATTGCACTTTGGCTGTCACAGTCTATCCTTATAGCTTCCTGTACTAACCCAATACTTGAACACAATCTCTACAACCAATTGCTTCCTTGCTGCAATGAGTCGGCTGCCATGTATCTGCCTCTGTATTTGATAGTGCCACTACAGGTTATTTCTTACTCATCCAACTGACTGCACCTCCAAATAGGTTAAACACATACCCACTTGTAGATCTTCTCTCATCCAGATCTCCAGCCCAGTCTGCATCAACAAAGCCATGAATATCCAACACTCTGTCCAGTCTTGGTCTTCCTTGGTAGAAAAAACCATAATCACTAGTGCCACACAAATACCTGAAAACCCTCTTCATTGTTGTCCAATGATCCTTTCCTAGTTTTGACAAAAACCTTCTCAATACTCCCACTGCATGTGCAATGTCTGGTCTATTACAAACCATTGCATACATCATGCTACTGACTGCACTTGCATATGGAACATGGGACATATCCTCTCCCTCTTCTTGTGTCTTGGGACACTATTCAGCAGATAACTTTACACCTACAGGAATAGGAACCTTTACCGGTTTACTATCCTACATATTAAACCTCTGCAATATTGTCTCGACATACTTCCTCTGGTTTAACCAGAGCTTCCTCTTTTCATGATCTCTTTTAATTTCCATGCCCAAAATATAGTTTGCAGCACCGAGATCTTTCATGTCGAATTTGGAGGACAATTGGGTCTTCAAATCCTGGATAATTTCTTTGTCATTTCCAACCAACAACATATCATCCACATACAAGACCAGATAAATAACACGGTCACCAATTAATTTAAAATACACACAATGATCTGCTTTGCTTCTGGTGAAGCCAAGTCCCCGTATAAATGTATCAAATTTTTGATACCACATCCTTGGTGACTGTTTTAACCCATACAAAGACTTCTTTAACTTGCATACTAGTTCTTTCTTACCCTTCACCGCAAAGCTGCTATGGGGTAAAATGCACACGATGAAAACTACCCTCAAAAGTCTTCCCAGGACTTCCAACAGACCGTAAGGTTATCTGCAAAATGTACCTGTTACACACATGCTCATCTATCTAACATATATTGGTAGTATATGGAGAAAGGATCACCTTTGGTTATTTCTAGATTCGCTTGGCAATCTTTGTGCAGTAAGAGGAACTCCTCCTGACCAGCTCCAAGATGATTCCTACACAAAATAATGAAGCAAACCAATCATAGCATATACTTATGAAAATTAATGAAAGAATCTGTAACAAACATGTATAAATATGTAACTAATCTACTAAACACAACAAGTATTCTAATGGACAAATAAATGCACAATATCACTGACACTTCGAGTAGTGGAACACAACCACAGTCCTATATTCTGAAGAGTGATTACACAAACCTGTTGCATCAGCCTTCCTTATCCCTTCTTCCTCTCTCTCTCTCTCTCCTTCTTTCAGCTATCTCCTTCAAGAATATGACAATATCATAACAACACCATGTACTATCCTTGTAAATGCTCTGACCATTGTGCAATGGCCCTATCATTCCTTAAATAGAAATTCGAATTAGGGCTTCCCAACTCCACCTGTAGTTCATTTGGGTAAAAACCATGAACCTGCCTCATTTACTATATTTTTCCCATTTTCCTCTATTTCTAGAATAGAATTTCTCCAAATATCTTGATTTTTGGAGAGTCCCTGCTTTTCTTACACAAATTTAGGGAAATAATATCTAGATATTTTATGGAAGATTCATTGATATAACCACTTTGAGCATCACTAAAGTTCACTAACACTCCCTCTAGTCTAACAACATGAGTTAGCAGGTTGACTAACACTCCTTTGTGCTTGTAAAAAAGCTTTATAAAGTAGGTTATCAGTGTAAATAGAGTGTTAGTGTGGATTCTGGGCTTGCAACTATGGTCATTCTTTTAGTCATCTTGTCTTTCTCCTTTGAGTTGATTAGGATTTCAATTTATCCTATACCAGATGCCCCCTAAAGTATGAGTTCAGAGGTAGAGACGATGGCCGAAATACTTTATGAAAATACTGTAATTTCCTGTCGAAATATTTGTAGAGAGAGAGAAGTTTCGGGTGATAAGGAAAACTTGATACAACCAAAGTACATATATATGAACTGCTAAAATCATGTGCTGAGTCGGGCATTCCCATGCTCAGTAGCTATGTCAGAGTAACTTTCTCCTCAGAGATATAACAATGCTGGCCGCCAATATGGAACAAGGCGGATCCAGTGTCATAATAGATTATCCTGAAATAGCTATCTTCAAAGAACAATATCGCAACTTGGGAGATGAAACAAGGCTGAATGATGCAAGCCTCTACCCAAGGTCTTGATTCCTGCTTCACCAAACAACATAGATCGGTATATGTGATAAAATGAGTTGACGTCGAATATGCACAAATCATCTAATTACCAACCAATAATGGAGACTGTCAACAGAAGCGAGGAAGGAGCACTGATAATGGTGATGGTCTCCAAGATGCACAGTGAAAACTAATGAGTGTGAAAGATTTTTTGTCGTTGAACACTCGTAGAATCGCTTAACCAAGAACCCGTGATGAAAATTTGTGATCAAGCACAAGGTAACTTGCCACTAATGTCTGCAAGCACCAAGGCACTGAATGTGTTTCTATGTTATTTTCCTAGATAGAGTGTTGAAGTCGATAGGAAGGAAATTGTTAAAAGGTAGGCAATGATGTGTCCTACATCAATAGACACGAAACTGGACACGGATGATTTTGTTTTTTGAAGAATCTTTTGAGATTTTCGGTCTAAACAATGGAGGGCATGATGAAAGGATATGTAGGGCTAGTTTATCGAGGAAACAAGTAGGGACCCTTGAACAATAGAAAGCACGACAACGGTTTTAACTAGATAGCGCTAGACTCATGAACACTACAAAGTGTTTAAGATAAAGAGATGTAATGGCATCAGGGTATATAGGCTAAAGACTCATAGGTTGATAGGGTTCATATTGAGAGGCTATAAAAATGATGGTTTATCTAAGGGAGTGTCATGTTCAAGGGAACTTTTCCTACCAAACCACGCTTTAGGATATGGTTGTATTTCCACTTTTTTCCCCATCTAATTTTTAATGAGTCTAGACGGGTAAACTCATCGATCTTTTCATGTTTAGAGAGCCTGAAAAGGATCACAAAAAAAACGAATATTTTCACTACCTGATTAGTTTAATGAGTCCAGACAGGCAAACTCGTCGATTTTTTCATCTTTTAAGAGTCTGAAAAGATATCGTAAAAGGAAGGACTCTATATCTTGTCTGTGTATTTAAACAGTCCATACTAGACAACTTGGTGATCTTTTCATCTTTAGAGAATCTAAAAATATCGTAAAGAGAGACTCCATGGCGGTCCCTTTGTCATAGTTGTTAAATGGGTGTGACAAAAGGTTAATAGTATACCTGTATCGATTACGTTTCCATATTTAATCTACTGGACCCGGATAAAGAGAAACCTTTTTCTAATAGATGTCGACCTCATTTTGTTATGAGCACGAGGTGGTGAACTAAACTCGTGTTTTGTCATGACACTTTAAAGAGCTCGATAACAAAAACTCGAGATTTTTCATTTTTTAACGATCTTGAAAAAAGTACCTGAAAGACTACTCGGGTCATCTTTAGCATGTTTAACGAGTAGCAAGACACAACTCGAGATTTTTTTCAGTTTAAATAGGAAGAAAAAAGTGCCTAAAAAGGATGCTCCATTTGGTCTTTTTCAGTTTATGAGATGGAACTAGATCAAAACAGAGGTGCTAAGAGCATCGTTTGGATATGTTTAATGAGTGCAAAGGATGAAAAAATCGGGGATTTTTGTATTGTTTAAAGAGCGATAAAATGTCTCAAAAAAGTGCTTTATGGGTTGTGGTATATATGTTTAATGAGGTCTACCACAAAAACTCAGAGGTGTTTGTATTTTTTAAAGAGCGATAAAATGTCTCCAAAAGTGCTCTATTTATCGTTGCATAGATTTAACGAGCACAAGGACAAAAGCTCGAGGATGTTTATATTTTTTAAAAAGTAATAAAATACCCCTAACAGTGCTCTAGAAAGTCTTGCATGCATCTTTCACTGCTTTTCATTCCTGAAGTGCTTTCATCAAAAGCAATAAAAAGATAGCAATTCCTATTATCTGGGTTCATGCATGATAAAAAATCTTGTAGAATGGAATATTCCTCTTTAATGATTTTCGAGAAAATCATGTCTCTCATAGTTATATACAGAAATGCTTTGAGCTTTCACATGCATCAATTTCACTAGTTTGAAGTTTGTGAGAGCTAGTTGGAGCTAAAGAGGAGCAGATTTTCTGCAGACCATTGCAGGAGATTTGGGCAACCATTCGATGTGCCATCAGTTCTAGGTGAGAGATAAAACCTTGATATATGCTTTATTAAACCATTTTTATCAGTTTTGTGGGTGGAAATTTGCATATATGAGGTGCCCTAGAGCCATTTTTGCACACTAACACCCTCTAGTAGGCCAGTAGGAAGCGTTAAACGCTCTGTACGAGCCATTAGAGGGCGTTAATCCTCCATCTGAAACACTAGGAGGGGCGTTAAGGTAGTATGGTGCATTTGAAACCCCCATGCATGGATTACTTAAGTGATTTTGCCCCATTTTCACTAATTGAAGGGTTATTTTGTGCAAGTTTTGAGCTAAAATGAATCACCTATGGAGAGAATGGGCCCATGACAATAAGGAATTGCTGATGCGAAATGATCCAACTTGCATACTTGCATTGTACCGCTGCGGTTTGTTGAAGTATGCAAGGCTAGAGATGATGAAAGGACAAGAGGAGCTACTAAGATGGATCATACAACGCTGGGATGAACACGCGCAAGTGTTCAGGATTGGTGATCAAGAGCTGGCAATTCACCAGGATGATATTTACCTTTTGACAGGTTTGCTATGCCATGGGGCACATGCAAACCTTACTGGTGGCAGGTCAGATCCACGATCTACTTCAGAGCTGGTAGATATCTACTGCATCCCTGGGAGTGGATTAGTCAGCAACAAAGTCTCGATAGAGAGGATTCGATCTCGGTCTATGAGGGAAGTTTTATGGTTGATTGTGCATTTGGCGGGGTCAAAATGTCCCCACGTAGCAACAAAGGCCCAACTGTTGCTTGCCATAGACTGTGTCTAGCCCTAGATGTTCAACTGGTGTGAAGCAGTGCTTCACCAGTTGAAGGCAGAATTGGCAACATGCAAGACCTGTACCCAACACAGTGTTGGGTACAATACTATCATAGTATCATTTATCCTTGAGAGGGTACCTATCATGCGCCCACTAGTGAGCTTAGGTCCCTTTGATCCGAGGGAGCCGAGGCAGGGGCATTGGTCATCACTTGATCCTCGCACAGGAGGAGGACCACTCCGGCAGTTTTTTGATGAAGACTTCTTCCAGTGGCTTCACAGCAAGATCATGTTTGTTGATGACTATGACTATGAAGGCATGGACTTCACTGGCAACCCAGACTTGATGCTACTACCCAGGACCAACTGGGGTCCTCAAGGTGAGAATAAGTTGATAGTACTTAAGTATTTTTTTACTTTTGAATGTATATGTAATGTTTTTTAACGATGAGATAAGAACTGACATGAAGCTTTTATGCTTTAACATAGATGTGGCGCTAGTACGACCTATAGGCCAACCTCACTATGTGCGACCAGGCAGCCAACTACATGCTGGAGGGGTGATGCCGACAGTCTCCATGAGGTTCTAAGGAACCTAGAGGGTTTGACTATGGGTGTCCCTTGCCTTCCTATGAGGGAGATTCCTGCTCATAGTAGCGACATACCGTTGGTGTACCTGAGCAGTTTCTAGTTCCTCTTCGGAGGGTAGCTAGAGCTGTTTTAGCTTTTCTGGAGCAATAGGCTCATTTTAGCAGGTGTTTTGGCGTAGCCATATGAGAGTTTATAGCTGGGATTTGAGCCATTTTGTACTTAACTAATCCAAGTTTTGGAATATTTTTGATGTAAAAAACTGGATTTCGATCTATATATATATACAGATATTTTTCGTACTTTTTGGTGGTGTAAATGTGTTTAAAAAATGTTTTTTGTGACAAATTTTAACTTTAGTAAATGTTTTTACTTCTCATGCATGCCTATTATAGCAAATGTGACAAATGCCAATCTAATACATACTTAGCTAATGAATCAATGACAATATTTAATTCTCAAGGAACATGCTCATATGTGATTGTGTCAAATCGGCGTTCCAAGAGGCATACCCTTAGATAGTTACGTAACAAGGTTGGATAGCACACATGATATTGATTGGTCAATTGCATAACGACTAGCTAGGAGTCTAACCTGACCACCAGATTGGATATGCCCCTTGATGACGCTTCCGTGAGAAGTGAAATGACGGACATGTACTCAGCAATGTTGTTGGTGGCAGTACCAAGAAAGACTTCCCCGGAGCAAAATAGTTCCGACTCAGGTGTATAGATGACCCAAGCATATGATGCAATGTGTTGTGTGTGACGACTGGCACCATCTGCGTATCTTATGTATGCTACGGGTAACAATGACATCTACATTGTGAACATAATATATGAGACAAGTATTCCACTAAATAAAAAAAACAATCAAATCACATCAAAAAAGGGATGCAAAACTTATGAATACATAAAATTAAAAAGTACCTACCCAGCATGACACTAGGCAGAATACTTTTTCAAGTAGAGCCCGTATGTGGGCTACTTGAGTGGGTTTCCGTCCCAGTCCTGTAGCTCATATGCCCTTAAGGGGAGGAATTTAGTTATGACATAAGGACCTAGCCAAATGGGTCAAAGCATGCATACCTCCAAGAGATTATCTTTTGGATGATAGAGTGATACAAAGTCACCCTCTTGGAAAGAAGAAAACCTAACCGCTTGTGCAAATCTGGCTTGTACCCGCTCCTTGTGATCTGCGAGTGCTAAATCAGTAGCTCTACGGGTTTTATCCAATTGTTTGAGGTATAGTAGGCATTCTCTTCAGCCGTAGGGCCGGGCATGGGTTCAACGGCTATATCAGGGGAAGGAAGTGGCCACCTATTCCATTTTTCTTCGTCGTAAAGTTGGCTCTCATGCATGAAAAATGACGGGTTAAAGTTAGGAATTTCCTCCCGAGACCAAAAAAATTCTTCATGGAATTCCTCATGTAGGCAGGTGGAGTTTGCAACTTCCTCAAGATTGCAATCTGCTCTCATTTGGGTGTCTTCCATGGTGCCTGTCGTGACTGAACTATCTATGGGCATTGACCTAGAAGTGTCATCCATATTTTATTCCAACCCATAAGTTTGGATGCTTTTATAGGGTGGGGAAATGATTTCGTTTATGTCAGAGGACAGGACTTGAAGAGGCATCTTGTCCGAATTAGATGTCAGATCCCAAATATGCCATGCCTCCCAATGTTTCTCTCCAAAAATCATGATTTCTCTAACGGCTTTGTCCATTGAGGGGAGTTGATCACATGGATTTAAAGGAAGAGTGGTTATGGGAAGGGGTGTGGTACCGTCGATGATAGCCAACTTGACTGGAGATGTGGATGCTAATTGAATGCCTTGCTAGGCCGATTCAGTTGATGATAATGGCATCTGCTCTCCGAATGTGTTAAGGTTTGAAGGCGCTGAGGATCAAGGGGTTGGTCAGTTCATGAGGAATTGATGAAAGCATGTTGATCAATTGTTGAACCTACGGTGACAGAAGAGGAAAACAACCCATCAGGGAGGAAGCCTTCAACAGACTGGTACCGATACTGACAAAGTTGTCAGTTACACCTCCTACTAGCGGTATGGAGCCGTGTGGTAATGGTGAATAATTAGAGGTGCAGAAAGACAACTGATCCACTGTTATGACCTTTCCATCCAATGGAAATAGGATGATACGAAAGACAGTGGATACGACGACCATCATGGCATATGTCCAACTACAACCTAGCAACAAATTATAGTTGAGTTTACAGTCTACGACTTCTACATCCACCATTATTATTTTCCCAGCCAAAGTGATGGGAAAACTGGCTAAGTATCCTTTTGGGACAAAGGTGTGGTTGTTGAAATCTTTAAGGGTGTTTGAAGATGGTGAGAGGGTTGGGGAACCCAAGGTGAGCCAACATGAAGCCAACATGATGCAGGTCGAAGCACCTTCGTCGATGAAAGTTCAGTGTGTACCTTTCCCTTTCGAAGTGATATGCACTTGAAATGCAAGCTGGTGGAAAAGGGGAGGTTTACACTTGTCCATGTCGAAAATGGCAAGCATGGAATCCACAGGGTCAATACCCCCGATAGCCAAAAGCAAGGCTTTCCTTTGGCTGGGGCATGTTTGTAATACCTCGAGCCCTGACATGGCCAATGGTGCTTGTGCCAAATCCTCTACAATGTTGTAGTGTTGGGTGGCACGTGCAAATGTGTTGTGTGTTGTGCGTCGAAGTGCCACCTTAGCAGGTCGAATTACAAGGTCCTCAACTAGCCTTCCAATTCGCAAATCGTTGGGCAGCAATGGTTTTTGTCCTACGAATGATTCTGCTGCTGGAGCGACAGGAGCTTCATATGATTTGGCTCTGGTTGTTAGTTCTACCGTTTCAAATGTGTAAATGATAGAACTTCCTTCACCAGCTGAAGGTTGTTGTGAACCATCGCTACCCCCTGACATGGGTGGTGTTTGGTTGGCAACGAGATGTTGCTGCTATTGATTAGGAAAGGGATTTCTAAGGATAGCTGGTGCGTTACCAGAATCTTTCGTGGTGAGGTAATCATTGCATTCTTGAAGACGCGGACAACGCCAGGTTACGTGATCTTCAAGTCAGAGTTTGCATGAATAGTTGGTATCTTTATCCTTTTCTATATCATTAGGTTCAACAACCTTCTATTTCGGGTTGGACTGCTTAGATGACTGCTCCTCAGAAGGAGCAGCCTTGTTCTATTTCTTCTTGTTCTTGCTACTAGATTTCTGTGTAAACTGCACAGAGTTAATCATAGTGGTAGGAAGAGTAGTATTTTTGGTAGAGGGATCCATTGCCCACTTGGAAACGGACCCACTGAGTTATTTTATAGTGCTTGTGGAGGTTTTGCTGACGATCCCATTGGCATGCGCTCCAGGGCACTGAGTGGTGGGAGGATTGGGGTTACCGGGAGCATAGGGGATAATGTCGTAAAGAGTTCCAAATTGTGAATAAATTAAATCCAAGTGATGGGCACGACGTATGGATTGGTCTTCTATGACCGCACCACCTAGAGTGACATCTCTAGTGATTTGTGGGAGTAGCGACCTACAGAACCAATCTGTTAAGAGAAAATCAAGGATCGGGCTTTGACTAACCTCCACCTACATCTCCATTCATGGATATGATTGGAGATGTGGGTGGTGGTATCCTGATGAAATGAAGTAAGGAGCTCTGTCCTTGTCTCATAACGTATAGGTAACTGAAAGTGCTTTAGGAACTCCATCTCTAAAGCATCAAAGGTATTCACTGACGCACGTGGTAACTCAATATACCACTTTGCAGCATTGCCAGTGAGGGTGCGGGGAAAAAGATGCAACCGGACACTGTCATCCACCATGGAGTTAGAAACACACCATGGATGGTAGGTGGTGACGTGAGTGCCTGGATCCTCCCCTTATTTTTCATCGAACTCAGGAATATCTACCAGTATTTTATGTTGGATCAACGACCACTGTAGGTTATGGTAGATGGGGTCGTTAGTCAACTTGTATAAGTTGGGGATATCCAATGTTGCCAAAAAAGGAAAATTGTTGGGTGCCCCCGACTTGAAGCATTGTGAAGACGGATGACCAGAGGATCCCTGCGCTCCTCCCTTCGTTTGGTTCCCCATGTTGTACATGGGCTACGAGGTGTAACCGTTGCTTTGCATTACAGTGTTGTAAAGTGGATTACCATGAGGGTTTTGATACTGGGGTATGAAGTTGCCCCCAGTATAAGGAGTGCCCCCTTGACTCATCTGAGCTTGTGAGTAGGGTGCCCCCATGGTTTGGGTGGGAATCCCTTATGGATTCCCAACCGACACTGAACTGACCATATGGCTTTGATTGAAAGAAGGAAAATTCATGTCAATCAGTGACTGTCCATGCATGCCTAAGTACAGCGAGGGAACTGTGACATTCCCCACCGCCATGTGCATATTGGGAACCACCCCAGATATCTAAATCTGGGGGTTATAACCATACATTGGCGTCTGACGTTGGTTTTTGTAAACTGGAACTGCGCCCATAGTGCCACATTAGGTGTTATATGGAGCACTATATGTGGCACTAGTCGAAGGTATGCTTTAGCGCACCATAGGAGTGGAACCTGGAATCTATTGGGTTTTGCTGATAGAGGGTGTTATGTGAGTTACAGTACCTGGGACAAATGGGGTTGCCGGGTTCCACATTGCTGGTGTTGTGATGACCGTCGACTAGGGAAGTGGTAGAGGACTCATAGTGTATCTATAATTCCACAACACTTGAGGTGTCGACTGAATAGATGGGACAGTTCCTCCCAGTGAAGAGTGAAGTATAGGTACGACACAAGCAACGATAGGTTCCGACAGACCTGTAAGCAGACTATTAAAATGAGGAAAAAATCCTTCCGTGAATAAATCCTCCGGCAAACCAGAATCGTTGGTCGTCCAAACAGATCGTGTGTGCGATTTAGGAGACTAATTCCTCGAAGATGAGGAATCCGAGTCAGTGGATCCCGGGATATCCTCCACAGTCAGTGGAGGAAGTCCTAAAAACTATTTGGATTGACGGTGAGGGTCGAATGTAGCCACAATGACTGGTAAATTTTATCAGACAAATTTTAAGGTGATATTCTTTAAGTCTCAAAACGATAGCACTCAGGTACCTAAAAAGGAAAAAATACACTAAAATGAAAATCAGCAAACAAAGTGAAATTACCTTGTCTGATAAACACCAATTACTGGAGATGAAAACCAGTCTCTCAATGAGTAACAGAGAAGGATGGCCAAATGTATGGTCACGGTTACTTTTGAGCTTCACTCAAACCTCAGATTGAGGGGCCAAGTACTCTTGTGAAGACGAGCATGTTGAGATTGCAACAAGATGATGGAGCTTAGTGAAAAGAGTCACCTTCACTAAGTGGGCCCGCAGGCTATTTTTGGCGCAAGTCTATTTTTAGACTATGTCTATTTTTAGACATATGGATCATGTCTATGGATTGCAGGTTGTTGTTTATGGATGATTGATCAAGTTGGAAAAAAATAGATGTACTTCTATTTTTAGACCACAGCGGAGTGACACCACAGCGGAGTGACTGCTCAGTCTAAATATAGAACAGTCAAATATTATTAGCTCATAATAATATTTAGACTATAAACTTTGTCTTATTCTCTTGGAGCACTTCAGGATGAGCTACGGATGTGGTACATGCAGATCCCAGAAGGAAATACGTGGTTACCTATGGGATGACTAATATTTGCATGCAGGACTTCAGTTAGAACTCAAGTGAGTTGAGTTTAGTGGACTGGAGGTGCAGTTGATGGAGTTGTGTCCAGTTTAGCTTTGTTAAACTGGTTGTATTTAGTCTAACTGGCAAATAGACTAGAGATGAGTTGGGTGAATTAGTTATTAATTAATTCACAATTTATTAACTCATAATACAACTAATGAATACATCAGTTAACACAGTTGCATGTCAGTGCATGTTCAGTTCAGCAGGGACAGGTGTTAGAGAATCAGATTGCTATCAGTTGTGACTATAGTTGTGCATCAGATCTTGCACAATCAGGGGATTGAGTATGCCGATGAGTTTGCCCACGTATTTTCCAACATTGTATCTTGTGCTCACGTGATTTTACCAAGTAAAGACGTGGTTTCCTTGGAATTATCATCAGTTCTTGAGCAGGTATTGAGCAGCGGAGGCATGCAAGCAGCGAAGGAGATTTGAGCCAGTGATTGAATCAGATCTGAGCTGTATTGTGTGTAACAGAGGTGGAGATATTTGTGAGAAGTATTATGCTGTGTAATGTTACATGACTCAATCATTAATATACAGATAGTTGGGGTTTTTAGCGAGATGCTTTCCCCGGGATACATACTGTGTTAATGTGTGAATGCTCTTGATGTTTTATTGTTATTGATGCTGCTATATTGATGATCAACGTAGAGGAGCTTATGTATTGTGTATGTTTTCCGCAATAGTACATGATCAGGATAATCTCTATTGAATATGTGTTAAATTATTCAAAATTTCTACATGGTACCAGAGCTGGTTGATTTGGAGAAGAGATTTCT
>APFE030533948.1:72703-106012 GCA_000404065.3 Pinus taeda | reverse complement strand
TCAGATGAATTCTTTGACTTTTGTGAAGAACATGGAATAAAAAGGCAATTCTCCACTGCAAGGACTCCTCAGCAAAATGGAGTGGTAGAAAGGATGAACAGAACTATTCAACAAATGGCTCGTGCTATGCTAGATGAGTCTGGAACTCCTGCAACCTTCTAGGGTGAAGCTGCATTCGCTACTGTCACTATTCTCAACCAAGAAAATGTTCGGGTAAACAACACTCAAAATCCACATGAACTTTGGTATGGTAAAACTCCTACTGTAAAATACTTCAAAGTTTTTGGAAGCAAATGATACATCAAAAGGACTGATGAAAACTTGGTAAATTTGAACCCAGAGCAGATGAAGGTATTCTCCTTGGCTACTCTTTCTGAAGTAAAGGATATAAATGTTATAATAAAAGACTTGGGAAAATTATTGAAAGTATTGATGTTGTGATTGATGAAGCATGCAAAAATCCAAAACAAATAAAAACCAAAGATTATGAAGAATATGAGGATTATCCTCCCACATCAAATCAGACTAATTCTGAAGAAGAACCAATGAAGCACTAGAAGAAGAGATAACGGTAGAAGAAAAGACTCTATCCAGGTATGTTCAGAAAAATCATCTAGAGACTCAAATTTTGGGACAGAAAAAGGCATGTGTGCAAACAAGAAGAACTATTACAGAAGCTTCAAGCTATCTAGCATTGATATCCTCCACCAAACCTCAAAATGTAAATGAAGCATGCAAAGATGAATGTTGGGTCAAGGCCATGAATGAAGAACTTGAGCAAATTGAAAAGAATAATACTTGGGAATTAGTTCCTAGACCTCATGATAAGAATATCATAGGAACTAAATGTATATTCAAAAACAAGCTGAATGAAAATGGGAAAGTTATTAGAAACAAGGCCAAACTTGTTTGTAAAGGATATGCTCAACAAGAAGGTATAGATTTTGAAGAAACTTTTGCACCTGTTGGTAGACTTGAATCCATAAGAATGTTCCTTGCTCTTTCTAGTTTTCAGAAATTCAAAGTATACCAAATGGATGTAAAATCTACCTTTCTTAATGGAGACTTAGAAGAAGAAGTCTATATTAAGCAACCAGATGGATTCATTCTTGTAAATGATGAAAAAATTGTATGCATACCTCTATGGTTTGAAACAAGCTCCAAGGGCCTGGTATTACCGTCTTGACAAATATCTCCATCAACAAGGTTTTTCAAAGGGATCAGCTGGTAGAAATCTATATACAAATATTGACAATAATAAATTGCTAATACTTGTTGTGTATGTTGATGATATCATTTTTGGTAGCAATGAACAAGCCATGAGTTGAAATTTTGCTTCAGTAATGCAACGAGAATTTGAAATGTCCCTGTTTGGTGAGCTTACATATTTTCTTGGTCTACAAGTTCAACAAAATAAAGATGGTATTTTTCTGTCACAAACCAAATATCGCAAATAGATCTTGAAAAAATACAGCATGGAAGATTCTAAACCAGTATGTACCCCAATGGTACCAGGATGCAGTCTTAGCTCAAATGATGAATCAACAACAGTACATCAACCAACTTATAGATCAATGATTGGCAATCTACTTTATCTAACAGGTACCCGACTAGACATCATGCATGCAGTAGGAATAGTTGGAATATTCCAAACAAATCCAAAGGAATCACACCTTCAGGCAGTCAAAATGATTTTCAAATATCTTCAAGGAACATAGAATTTTGGTTTATGGTATCCTAGAGATACAAATCTTACACTTCATGCATATACAGATGCAGACTGGGTAGGAAGCGTTGATGACAGAAAAAGCACTAGTGGTGGTGCATTCTATATGGTTTCCAGATTAGTCTCTTGGTTCAACAAGAAACAAAGTTCAGTTGCATTCTACAACTAAAGCAAAATATGTGGTTGTTGCATCTTGCTGCACACAACTCCTTTGGATGATGTAAACATTCCAAGACATTCAGATCACATGTACTCCACCCATCTCCATTCTATGTGATAATACAAGTGCCATCAATATTTCAAATAATCTAGTCATGCATTCCAAGACCAAGCACATAGCCATCAAATATCATTTTCCACGTGAACAAGTGCTTGAACGAAAGGTCAAATTGGAGTATGTTCCCTCCAAATAACAGGTTGCTGATATGTTCACCAAACCACTACCCAGAGAGACATTTGAATATCTCATATAGAAGCTAGGAGTAGTTGATGCATCATCCTGCTATTAAAACTTATCTGTTTCATAGAAAGGCAGTTATACACGACTTTCATGAAGCATAGTCGCGTACATACGTTGGTTTATCTGGATACAGTCGTGTATATGTTGGTTTGAGGAAAAGCAGTGGGCCAGACTTAGGATGAAAGGGGTCTGTTATGGTTAAGTGAATTATCTACTCTACTTGATGATGGTCACAGTCTATGGATGACATGTGGAAATATGTTGGCTCTCATAAGTTGTTGATAACTTGATGTATATTTGATTGATGATGATGCCTTGATAACTATTCTACTATATGAAATGATCAGATTTGACAATGATCATATGGCACGGGTTTAGGGGGAGCATATACTTCTAATAATGTATTGTTGGCATTATCTTAGAATATCTTGGTACATATTCACATGGTATTTTTTAAATTTAGGTGGAACAAGTTCAAGGGGAGAACATGGTTGCTGGTTTGGATGCTGATTGATGGATGATGTTGATGATAGTTGTTGATGACTATCATGGTCCTGTTTTAGATATTTGGTCTCTGTTATATATTTCATGTATATCTTTTAATGTAAAGGTCATTAAACGACCTATTTTTTTACCCCACTATGTATGGGATGGATGATGTAATGTTCTTGTTTTGACATGTATAAACAATTGGTATATCCCCACTTAGTTGGGTGGATGAGTCAAACTTGGTATATCCCCACTTGGTTGGGAGATGGATGTATGTATGAGTCATTGGTGATAGGAAGGTCATTTATGATGTATGTATAGAGTCATGTTCTTCTTTTAGAACATATTTTTGCAGACCTTGCTTATATTTAGGGGAGCATGGACTTGATCATGGAGCTCAATCAGCACACTTCAACATATAAGAGAATTCAACATGTACTCAGGGGGAGCATAACCCTCTTCCCTTGATGACAAAGGCAGAGAGTGACTTGGGGTTGCCATCAAGTCTAAAGGGGGATATTTTTGGAATTATGAAACAGATTTGGCACTATGACACAGGTGTTGTCCTTGATGGCAACTCACTCAGATGACATATCACAGTTCAATAGGTTAATAGCACAGTGTTACAGATCAAACTTCATAGAATGAGGAAAGAGAGGTATATGTAGGTTCACCTTGACAAAGTAGCATATACACGTGGGTTAAGAAACCAAAAGGAGTGTATACGTACACACACACTTTCATAGAATGAAAGGCGCGCATATCTTGGAAAACTAATTTTTGGTCCAAGGTTTTTGGTCCATGGTATTTTGGTCCATGGTATATGGTATTGGTCCAAGATATATGGTCCAAGGTATTTGGTCCAAGGTATTGGTCCTAAGTGGTTTTGGTCCATGGTATTTAGTAAGGCCTAAGACTATAAAATGAGGAGAAGATCATTAGGCAAATGCACTCAAGTATTGAATGTCTGATGAAGAGAAAGATCTAGTATACAAGTTATTAGGTTATGATGCATAGCTGGATCTGAACGAAGGTTGAACCTTAGTGCTTGATGAAGGATAAGATTTAATGATGGGTCAAGATCTTAAGGCTTGAAGTGAAGTATCTTTATGTGTTTTTATCATTTATCTGAATAGCTGGCACATGTTGTAGTCTGTAAATATGATGATCTAGGTATAACTGAAGTTTGGAATTGTTGTAATGTTTAAATCATCATTTACAGATCTTTACGCAGGTTCACTTTAGAAGCGCGTATACACGTTGGTTCTACATATCAAAACAATGTATACATCTCAAATTTGATTTGCAGATCTATACGTAGGATCGCCTTAAGAAAAGAGTGTATGCATGTAGGTTCAACACATGGAAGTAGCTTATACCTCATAAAATATGTTTTAGATGCTTATGTTTGTTGTTGTAGTGTTCTGGGTTCTGGCTTGGGTTCCGGTTATTGTACTTTGTTTACAGCATTATGAAAGATCATATTGAAGGGTTGTCAAAGCGATTGATTGATTCAGTTGTGGTTGGTGCAAAGGAGATTGGTTGATGCAAATATATTTGATGATTGAATGATGTTATTGATGGATCTAGTCTGAAAATTTATGAAACATGGTCCCTAGAAGAAAAGAGAAGGTTTTAGCCTTCTGTAGGCCGGAACCTACATACTAGTAAACATATCAGATAGTGCAAGAGCTAGAGGGTTGTAGCTCCCTTCCAGGAGACGCTGGAGAATGAGAGAAGGTTGTAGCCTTTTGCAAGTAGAAGCATGCGTACTGGTATAAGACTGCACCAGTACAAAAATTGTAAAAGGAATTTTCTTATCAAAAAGAATATAGAGACTATTGTGACAGGTGGTTTTCACCCACATTGGATTTCCACCTTATATGTTGTGTTCATGTGTGTGATTGTCTGTTCTATTCTTACTGCACCTAGTTATTGTTTATATGGTTCTAATGCACTAATTAAAGAACAACATATGATGAATTAACTGAATCATAAGTTTGCAAGATATAAGCTAGTTGCCTTAAGCACAGTTGCATATACACATGAGTTCCATTAACTAAAGTAGTGAATCTGAATCTGATTATGGAAATGAAAATTATTGACGTGCTAATACTGATTCACCCCCCCCTCTCAGTATTATTTCCAACAATTCTGATGAAGATAGTCAAAGCAAATTTGATGATCAGGAAAATTCAGATTCAAATTCTAACACTAGTTACATAATACTTATGGCTCTTGGAGATCAATCAACTAATGAATCAGAAAATTGTGAAGAAGATGATTTAATGAAAGCATTGAAAGAAAATGATAGAGTCAGGAGTGCAAACAAGGAACTTGAAACAAAAGAAAGTAGCATTATCAAGGAAATGAACTTGTTAAAGTCTCAATTAGAAGCAACCAATAGAAAAACATACAAATTATATAAAAAACTTCATGAAAAAGAAACGCATTGTAAAAACTTAGAAACATAAGTTTTTACTCTAAGGGAAGATAATGAGAAAACAAACAAATGGGTAAAGGCATATGAATCACTATAAAATATTATTAATGGAAATGGTCTCCTCTAATCAAGACAGACATTGGATGCTACCACAAGTTTTCAAATCCACAAGATGATGAGGACCCAAAAAATATCGAATCAAGTTACTCTTCAGATATGAAAATTTCAAGATAAAATAAAATTGTGTCAAGTCATTCAAGGTCAGTTCCTAGGTATAAAAAGATGGTTTTATGGATATTGTTTCACTTGTAACTCATTTTGGCATAAGGCCACTAATTGCAGGTCAAGAAAATGGAATGGAAGTTGTTGGGTGCTAGAGATATGGTTCAGTATAATCCTTCAACACTTAATTTGTCAACTCGGGGCTACATAAGCTTAGAGGTGAAGCAAAGAAAAATGCCAAAGACTTATAGTTTAACTTCTGTAAATCCTACTTCTAACCTTCTAACTAAAATTTGAAGAATAAATATGAAATGAAATTACAGAGAAAACCTTCATCTAAACAACCCCAAGACACTCTGTGTACTGGATTCAATTCAAGAAAAATAATTTGCAAAGAAACCTTCACAGAAAAATTAAAGCATGCCTTGCAATCAATCTGAAAATAATATTGGAAAATGATATATGTTCCTGTAATCAAAATGCCAATGCTTTAAAAAGAACAAAAGGAATTATATTCTAATATACTTATAAATGTGTGTCCTTTACTAAATATATCTCATTCTTGTACTAGGGAAACTACATGCATGTACCAAAATGAGTCCCGTTCCTACATTGGGATACTTTGTTCTGGTACAGGAATGCTCTGTTCCTGTACTAGAATGTTTTTCTCCTGTACTGGAGCATTTTGTTCCTATATTAGAATGATTTATTCCTGTACTAAGAACTCATTGTTCTTGTACAAAAAATTCATTGTTCCTACACTAGAACACATTGTTCTTGCACTAGGAGAGTTCTATTCAAATTACCCCTCACTCGAATATAAATGTGTTATAGTTGGAAATAAATGAAAATGGAGAGGAAAAACTCAAGCTTGAACTTTAATGAAAAGACTCCAAATCCAAAATTCTCAATGAAAATTATTGTAAAAGAATGGAAAGGAAATCTTGTAATAACAAAAAAGGAAACACACTTGCACTATAAATAAGAGTACCTATCCAAAATCCAGGACTTAATCCTTTTTAGATCTCGGTCATAAAAATAGATAACTCTATTTTGAAAGAAAAATTCCATAAAAATCGTTAATCTCAAAAAGGGACACCATAAACGATCCCTGTAATCAATAATGTTCAAGTTACGTTCATATACGAAATTGTTACAGTTTAATATTTACTTGAAGAGTTGTTATTATATCGTCGAAGTTTGTGTTTATGTAAAAGCACACTTATGTTGGAAAGAAAATGATTTAAACTTCAAACTCATAACCTTAACCAATCTCTCAGATAGAACTTGGAAAATATTTCTCAAAGAAAAATGACAAAGCAGCGTGATAGTTTCAGGAATGTAAAGAAATACTTAAAATTGGAAATGGAAATTAAATCAACCACACGAAGAATCCTTAGATCTAAGATCACACGAAAAGCATTCACAAGGGTTTCATAAAATCTGCAAGCTCAAGCATGGAAAGAAAATCACTCTGTTCACACTGACATAACCAGATCTAAACAACTTATGAATTATAGGGAGAAGGAGTTGGGTTGGTGGGGCCCTAGTTAACCAGCTTGTTTCCCTCTACGAAAATTCTAAAATCAACTTCATAAAGGGAGCATTACAAATAATGACAGGAACCAAAATGAAACTACCATTAGCTCTATATTTATTTAAAATTTTCTGCAAATATACATTGTAAAACCGTGGATCCAACTCAGAGATACGAGGAGATATAATATTACAAAATTACAACAAAAACATATAAGAAATTATTCATATTATCGCTAACTAAGCCTATCCTAGAATCCATGTTTTATACATGAAATTCAACTTTCAACGGTGATGAAAACTTAACAGAAAAAAGCGTTTGAACAGCGACCGACCTCCATCTTTAGTCCATCCATAATGCACCAAGAATGTATTTAGCTCATCCATAACACTCCAAACCTAATGTAAAAAATGGAACAAAACCCTTGACGAGAGATGCACACCATTCCTTAGCAAGTGTAGTGTTGTTGGAGTCAATCTGAAATGAATGGGCCAACTGTCCACCTGCTACAGGACTGACGAGGGGTATAAGAACTGTGAATCCTGCACCAACCGAACTTTGACTTTGATTAATGACATTTACTCCCCATGCCTTAAGGAAATACCAAAATATAAGTTACAAAGGAAATTAAGCCTATTCAAACTTTTTAATAACAATTAAGCCCTTATAGTCCATATCCAATAAAATCACAAAAAGAGGCCAAGAACCATGTCTAAAGGTTTTAATTCATTTGTGAAATAGAGGTTTAGGTAGCATAGTTAGGGCAAGGATAAGGTTAAAAAAGGACAATTGCAATGACCAACATCCCCCCAACCTCATCTTGTTGTGTGTCCTCACACAACTACTGACCTCTACACAAAAATAAAATTGAAAGACTTCCTTTACTTCTGGATATGAATATTGATTTTCAACCCCTTTGTTTTATGTTTCTTAATATGGGCTTTCCTTAGGCGCTTAACCACTTTCCTCAAATGAGCTTATAGTTCGATAAATGAAATTTCCATTTCTTTACCTGTCACTTCCATTATTCCACTGTGTTTAACAATTCTTCATTCATGCTCTTCAATGTAGTATTTTGATCCATCACACATCGGTTTAACACTTCAAATTCGTATAATTGCTACTTCAGCTCCTGAATTACATCAAGGGAAGAATTTTTCTCTTCATCATCTTCCTGTATTGCTTCCCTTTTAGGTACTAAGTCATAAAAAGTATCATTGTTTTCTATTTCTTTTTCAAACTCCCAAGTTTCGAGATCTAGAGGAATAGTATCCTCATGTGTTTCTATTGTAGGATCTTCTTATGACACCATGTCCTATTTGGAAGCTACCTTTTTCTTCTTGGCTTCCTTCATCAAGGATGACAGAGGAATGTCATCCTCCTCCTCAACATAACCCAGACTAAAGATCAAAGTACCCAAGGCTGCAACTTCTGCTAGTATAGAGAGGTTATTTTGCACTATCAATTTTTCTATAGGGATCTCCAAAGGAGGGTTTTTCAGAGGAACACACTCCTCAGAGTCCTAAATGATCTCCATTGTAGTAGTTTTAATAACCAACTCTTTTCCCACAAAAGCATGGCATATTTTCAATGAACCTCGTGTAACCCTTCGTGAAGGTTCAGGCTTCTCAATTTCGCTTTGCCCTTACTCAACTCCTTCTTCTTAGGTTTCGACTCAGATTGTAGTTTATCAATTTTCATTCTTCCTCCTTTTTCACCTTTTAAAGGTGGTGGTTTCTTCCCTTGTTTCTGACTAATCGCTAACTTGACAACATTTTTGCTTCCTTTCTCTAACTAACTCCTTCCATGAGGTCATTTCACTGTGCTTTCACCCTGAAATTTTTTCAAAATTGTCTCCCATGTAGTACCTCTATTTTCCAACTCCTTTCTAACCAGAATTTTCATTAGGCCATAGTGGCATAATTTAAAACCTACTTGATATCTCCTGCTCTTTTGCACACTTCTAGACATCTTATATAAACTTTTCAATAGAAAATGAGGAAATTTTATCAATTTACCTGACTCTAAATGTAGCAATAGTCGAATGTGATAAATATAGTTTAACAAGTACCTCCCTTCATAGGTGAGGAACTTCTAGAGAATGTACAATAAATATTTCCATTCCTCAACCATCACGTTACTCTGCAACCTAACCTTCTAGTTCACAGGGTGGCCTTATTCAAGAAAAAAACGACGACACACACCCTTCTCCAATTCGCCTTTCTTAAACCACTTCTTGCCTGTGGCTGGTAGCTCTATGACCTGAGAAATGGTTTTCTATGTCACTTGAAATTTTAAAGAGCTAACCATGGTCTTCCTTCCATCGAAGGTGCATACAAACTCCAAAGCTATGACAAAATCATAACCGTCGAATTTGAGCAGGAAAATAAGAAACCATGTTTCTTGTAGTAAGGGAACGCTGTCGTCATACTCAAACGTCCCCTCTAGCTCCTTTATATACCATGAATATTTGTGAACCGGTGCCATATCATTCGAAGGTTACACTACCCACACTCTCCTACAAAATCCTGCAAAGAAGACCCTTTTGTACATGAAATCTCGAAATACTGAGGGTATGCTGACGATCTTTGCATTTGTAAAATTTAAATTGCATGCACTAATGCCTTAATTCACATATTTGAACGTCCTATCCACTTATATCGGTGATTAGAATGACTTCCAACCTATCAATGTAGAAATTTTTATTGGAAAGGTCAAATATTTCATATGATTTTGAGGCAAGTAGAGTAATGATGATTAATGGAGGCAGCGGTGGTTTAAAATTTCAAGAAGGAAATGCATGGTTTACACATGATAACAACCAAATTATTAAAGATGTAATAAGGTTCAGTTAATCAATCGGTTAAGGAAGGAATATTTCAAACACGTCCCCAATCCCCATCACGATTTTAATTAGAACATGGAAGTGCTTTAAAAATAAGCCTAACTAGACCATAATATCCTTGCACTTAAAATATTTATTCGTATTGGCAGTGATAAATAATGTCAATGAAATAAAAAATTTAACAATTGTGGCTTTTCAAAAATAGCCATCATGCTTCTAAACAATAATTCAAATCCATTAAAACTCATGGTTGCAATGGAATTCCTGTACTGTGACAGGGTTCCTGCACTTGAACCCAACTTTCTTGTACTAAAACATGTTCCTGCACCACAAGCTGCGTTTCTTGTACTACATGAGGGATTCTCACAAAATCAAATTTCCTTTTCTATACATGGGCTTAATTCATCAATAAATTGCAGAATTTAAAGGATTTTCTTCTATCACCAGTTTCTAGTGTCATTATGCTTCCTCGATCCGATCAAGTGAAGTTTTCAAATATTCATCAGATCCTGCAAAAAAAATTATGAGGGAAAGAAAGAAGCGGGACAGGTATAAATTTTTAGAAAGGGAAGGAAATTATTGAGGGCACTTAGAATGGGATATAAACCACCAGTGGGATATAGGAAATGGGTGGGGGGGGAATTTCAGGAATAAGATAGAAAATAGAAGTCGAGACAAGAAACTTTATGAAGAATAGAAAGGAAATTTTAACCAGGACAAAAGAGTAAATAGAGGGAAAATTACAAAAAGGGAACAAGAAGAAAGGAAAATTTTTTAACTCAATTCTCAGATGTCTCTGCCACATGATATTGTACGTTGAATAAATTAACTGCAATGGGAATTTTATGTTACTTGTGCGAAATCTGTCATGTCAATTGCCGTGAACTTAGATAAGGGCTCAACTCTACTGGTCATTTTGCTCAGGGAAAATTTTTGGGGCTAATATTTGTAGGTGGGCTAATTTTCCATGCTTTTTCCAAAAAACATATTCGCTAATTTACATTTTTTCTAAAAATTATTAGCCCAAATTTTATAGTATAAAATTATTTGACCTTAAAAATTGCCAATATTTTATATAGAGACTGTATAAAATTATAAGAAATTTGAATATTTTTACAAAAATATTGTAAAACATTTTATAGATTGCATATAATGAACTACGAGATTCGCCAAGGTTTCTAATTTTCAAGATAAATTTACACCCTTAAAATTTTCCTTGATTCTGCTGTCGCTAGAAATTTTTTACAGAGACTTGCTTCTTCTCAATGACAATCATCATTTATAATAATCAAGTAACATCCATTTTTATTAAATAAACTGATCCACCCACCAGCATGTTGGTTTTCAAGAGGATACTTCCATAACCATGTCAGCAAACTGATTTTCACAGTCATAGGTACAAAAATTCAATTTGTTAATTTTCTGGTTTTTTTTCTTCTTCTTTTTTCAATTTTTTTTTATGTTTTATGTTTTATTTTTATTATTGAAAAAGATAAATCATATTCATAGTAGGTTGGCATCACCACCTACCATTCTTAATTATGGTTGTTGCTGCACTTGTTGTATAAAGTTTTCCTTGGTGGTGGGTTGAAAATATACTTTAAGTCTATGCCCATTCATAAGGAAAAGGGATTCCTTTCCATCAATGGTTTTGAATTCTACTGCTCTATTTTCAAAAACCTTCAACACTTCCTATGGTCCTGTCCATCATGTACAAAATTTTCCTTTAAAATGTTTAAATTCATAATCATAGAGGAGTACCCATTCACCTGGTTGGAACTGCTTCTTTTTTATCAGCTTGTTATGCCATTTCATTCATTGTTGTTGCATTAATATATTCTGTTGAACAACATCTCTTATGATTTCATCAATTTTATTCAACTGTATGAGATGTTGTTGTTGTGCTTATGACAGATTCAATCCTAATTAGACAACAATTCTGAAAATTTTGATCTAAAATTCAATTGGCAATAGGACCTACTTTTCGTACACCAACTCATAAGGTGTGCGACCCATGCTATTCCTCCAGGTAGTTCTATAATCCCATAAGGCCTTAGGTAACTTGTTCGCCCAATATTTCTTATGAAGATTCACAATTTTGGTAAGAGTGGACTCTAGATTATTGTGGTTAGGTTTTTTAGAATCTGAACTCGGATATTCCACAGTTTTCATCTTTGCTTTGTCGATGTTTCAAGTCTATACCAAGACTCATTCTTGGTCTAGACTCGAAACGTCGACAAAGAAAAGATGAAAACTGTGGAATATCCAAGTTCATATTCTAAAGAATGGACTCAATCACCTTGTTAGTGGATTCCACCTGGTTGTTTTCTCGCGGGTGGTACGACATTGATTTCCTGTGTCGAATTTTATATTAATCCATAATACATTTCACTAAATTAGAAACAAATTGAGGTCCATTGTTAGAAACAATTTCTCTATGAACACCAAATCTAGTAAAAATTTCACTAAATAAAAATTCAAAAACAACTTTTTCAGTGGAAAAAGAAACATTTTAGCTTCTACCCATTTTGTTACAAAGTCTGTGTAACCCAAGATATGTCTTTTGCTTAAGGATGTTGGAGCTATAGGTCCTACAGAATCAATAGACCATTTTTCAAAGGGTTTGACCATAACTTGAGGACACAAAGGCATTTCATTGGCTTGACCAGGTTGGCCCATTCGCTGAAAACTAACACAACGTTTGGCATACTATTTAGCATCCTTGAACAAGGAAGGCTAAAAGTATCTATCACGGAGGATTTATATGTTGTCCTTCTATCCAAAAATGCCCCCCATAAGGTTCATCATGGGAAGCCTTTAATAAATCAAACACTTCTTCCTCTCTTACACATATATGAATAATGAGGTCGGTTCCATTGAAAAGAGATCTCCCTGAATCCAAGAATATGAGTCACTTTTCCGAATAATGTTGTCTCTCTCGAGTGGATAGATGAGGTGGTATTTTTCCTATAACTAAGTAATTATCTATATCAGGAAACCAAGGAGATTTTGGTGACACAGTAAAAAGATGCTCATCGGGAAAATAATCATCTACATGAATTATTTCACCAGCATTGTTTAATATAGAAAGCTAATCAGCTATAACATTAGATTTTCTTGGTCTATTGATAATTGTAACATTAAATTATTGCAATAAAAGTAACCACCTAGTCACTCTACCACTAGTCAAAGGTTTATTCATTAAAGTATTTTATGGAAGAATAATATGTAAGTACAAGCACTTGATAACCTGTAATCTAGTGTCTGAATTTATTAATAGCAAATATCACAACTAAAAAATCTTTCTCAGTCATAGTTGACAAATGACATGTTTTTACTAATGAAGTAGATAACGTAGGATTATTGATTTTCTTCTTGTCCTAAAGCTGCACCAATAACGATTTCTAATGCATCTGAGGAAATATGAAATGGAAGAGACCAATTAGGCCCTCTCAAGATTAGTGCCTATAATATTTTTTCTTTTAGCTCCTCAAAATCTTGTTGGCAAGCTTTAGTCCAAGAGAAATAACTATCCTTAGCTAAGAGTCGAAAAAGAGGGGTAGCTATCCTAGAAAAGTTTTCAATGAATCTTATGTAATACCCCGTATGTCCAAGGAATCCTCTCTCTTCCCTTTGTGTTTTGGATGGGTCTACCTGAATACCTTTGTTAGAGACAAGATGACCAAAAACTACCCCTGATTTACACATCAACCTACATTTCTTATCACTCAAAGCGAGGCAAGATTCTTGGCAATGAAAAAGTATGTTTTCTAAATTTTTGAGGGATTCTTGGAAAGAGTCCCCAAAATATTGAAAATATAAAGATTTTCTTGGACTGGTCTCAACAAGAGTGGTCTTGAACTCAAGAATGCTAGTAGATGTAGCTAAAGTTTGCAGTAAAAAGGGCTGGGAACCATAGTTTTCCTGAAAACTCGAGCTAAAGATATGAGATATTGAGTCAAAATTTGGCATAGTGTCCAAGTTGTTCAAGAAATCCTGAATCTCACCCTCCTCATTTGACTCAGTATATTGGTGGATCAAAGAAACAAAGCGAGTCTCCTCATCACTATTGTCATAGTCTAGCCATAAGGTATCTCGAAACTCCTGAATGGATCTAGCAGGTGGGTACAGGGTGACCCTTTTCCTAGTATCACCATGAAAGTATACATATCACCATAGCAAAATCCTATATAGGCATTTATTGTGGCAAGCCATGGTCATCCCAAAATCAAAGGATGTCCTCCAATAGGATTTTTTGGTTGAAGCACAATGAAATCTGCGAGGTATTCCCAAGCATCAATTGAAATGAAAACATCATCTAATACACCATATGGCTTGATTTTGGATCTATCAGCAAGTTCAAGCATAGTAGGGGTAGGACAGATGTGGTCTAATAAAAGTTCTTCCATGCTTTTCCTAGTCATAACATTGACAACTACTCCTAGGTTTATTAATACATTGGAGACAAGGACATCACCTATTTGGATAGAAACAATTGGGTTTCCAAGGTTGATATATTTTTCAATTTGATAACTCCCTATCATTAACTTAGTTTCTCTCCCAACAAACTAGATGGTATGAGGCTCTACTCTTTTCCTCCCTGGTTTCTTGAGACAAATATCCTTAATGATTTTAGTACATATGGGGATGTCTTTAATGGAATGAAGCAAAGGAACCTTTATAAAAAGATTCCTAAGTTCGGTCACCAGGTTAAACTTAGGAATGGGGTCATATTTCCCCATAACCAACCTTTATGGAAAGGGAGGTTGGTTTGAAGAAGATGGTAAGGGATATGAATGTGCGAGAATGGGTTGAATGGTGAAATCTACTTTCGAATGATTAGGAGCTTCCTTCTCACTTTTCTCCTCGATGATCACCATGGGTTGCTTTTTTTTTTTTTATAGATTTACTACCCTTCCTAATCTTAGTCAAAGGTCATTAACTCCAACCAGCATAGTTTGATAAATAGGGAAAGGAAGCAGTCTGATAGAATGGATCATTGCACCTCATTATTATTTGGATTTGGTACCAGTTGTGTAGGAAATTGAGGTGGTCAAAAGGGTGGTGGTAATGGTAATGATGGCATGGCCTGTGTTTTTTGAGGCAAGGCTAGTGGCATTGTAGACTGGGCCATGGAATAAGGTTCATAAGTAGTGGAATATGACTGTGTTGGTGTAGGGTAGTGATAGTGTGGTGATCCTCTCCACCCTTGTTTCCAAGGTGGAGGTGATTGTCCAGACTGAAATTGATGCCCATGCTGCCAAGGCTGAGACTAATTTTCATTTTGGTAGGAATATGGGTGCATTATAACCAAAAAAAATGCAAAATATGTTTAGGAGTCATACATGTACCTACTTGAGGCCATGATTTTTGTGCTCCCATAGCACGTAATGACTCAGGTTCCTGATGCTCTCCTTCAAATGCAGATTTCAATCCTGGTATAAAAGTGCATTCCTCGGTAGGATGTTTTCATATACATATCACACATTTATTAACACTTTTAACATCTATAGGACATTCATGAAAAATATTCTTTTTCCTACATTTAGGACAATAAATGGACAATGTTTCTTGCTCTTCTACTAATTCTTGTTGAAATTTTAAAGAATCTATTTGTTTCCTAACAATAATCATAATTTTAGTTCTCATATTTTCCATCTTATTTTCCAAACCAACAACCATAGCATCTGTAGATCCAAATCTGCTATTTTTAGAATTACTTCGAATTCCTCTACCAAATCTAGATTGATTCTGTGAAAATTTCCTGCACAAGTCACAAATCTGATTAAAACTCTTTTGATCAATATCCCCTTGTCCTAGAAAATTCAAATTATTTCTAGCATCATTAATAAGTCCTCGCAAGAACAAGGTTCTAATAATTCTTAAATCAAATTTATGTTTTGACCTTTGGAGAATGTATAAAAATATTTCTAAGCAATCTTCCAAGGTCTCTTCTTCACCTTGTGCAATAGTGAAAATTTCATCTTGTATTTCTCTTGTTTTTCAATATTCCTGATATTTAGTCAAAAATACTTTCTTCATTTGTTCCCAAGAGGCTATAGCATTTCCTCCTAATCTCGTTGTTATCACCTAGAACTGCAGTGATATGTACATAATGTTGTCCATAAAATTTTTGTTGTCCAAAAATAGGTGTCTAATGGTTGTTGCCCTATGTTTGTTACTTAGGGATCGTGTTTTATAAAGATATTCATATGAATCATTTTCAAAAGCCATTAGTCATCCTCCATCATGATTGTATAAAATATGTCTTGTCTTATACATGTCACTAGTCCTTTTCGCATTTCTGCAGCGCAATTTTATTGGCTGATTTTGCAGCGCAATGATGTTTTAGTTCTTTCACAGCTTGTCAGTAACCAGCCATTTCGTAGCGCATATTGTTAACTTATAACTGTCTGCGCTACGAAATCGCGGATTCGGGGATTTAAGCAGCACTGATTCTTCGAATGTCATGTCTGGGGGATGAGTCAGTATGCCCGTCCGTTTATTGTCAGAATGGTGTCCTTTCAAGCAAGTATAAGCCATCATTCCACCAATAGGTTCATAACCACGCACATAAAATCATTCAAATGGTTTATTATGCTGATAGTGTTATGATGTTTGTTAATGTTGCATGAATTGGTCCATTTGTATGATAAGACTGTTAAGTTGCGGAGGAGCCCGAGTTCATTCTTTAAAAGGAACCGATTGCAAGCGAACCGGCATTCAAAAGTTTGAATTCACATTTGGAGTTGAAGCTGGTAGTGTTTCTCTGCACAAGAATTTCAAAGCGAAATGGAGAAGAAGGGACATCGGTCTGGAAGATGTCAAAGAACAGAACCTGTGGGATTGGATCTCGCTTTGAGAGACGAAGGTGTGAGACAAGCTTTTCAGGATGCTGGTTGCTGGACATTTTGTGAGAAGCTACAGGGTGGGCATGCTGAGGTAACAAAAGCATTTGCCTTAAATTTTACAGGTTTAAGTTCTAAAGTAGCTATGCTAGAATTCCCAGTATCTTCAGAGGTTATTACTAGGGTGACTGAAATTCCGAGAGGAGGGCAGGAGTGGTTTAAAAATTTCAAATTTGATATGAACCCCTGCAAGGAGTTCCTGAAGGAGCCTTATGTAAATGAAGATCTTACAAAGGTTGTGCCAAGACATTATGTAAAACAACATTATGCACTTCTCCTAACATGTATTCAGAAATATTTAACATGTGAAGGGAGATATAACAAGGTTTATTCCTATCATTTTAAGCTGTTGCTGCATTTTACAGGCAAAGACTTTATAGATATCCCATTCTACTTGTTTCGTAGCCTCAACAAGATGTGTGATAAGATTTAATTGAGGAAAGATGACTGTGACACATCACTGTTTCACCATGGTTTAGTAAAACTGTTAGTGCTGGATAACCTGCAGAAGATTGGTCGGGATTGGGATTCTTTTATTTTTATGGCTGGTTTTCAGAG
Source organism: Pinus taeda (assembly GCA_000404065.3). NCBI lineage: Eukaryota > Viridiplantae > Streptophyta > Pinopsida > Pinales > Pinaceae > Pinus > Pinus taeda. Next base: position 88,824 of record APFE030533948.1, on the reverse strand, counting down.
TAAGACAGGCCTCACCCCACTGCCTGTTAGAGAAAGAGAAAGGTCAACTGAGGAACCTACTCTTGCTGAACTAAGAAAGGAGATAAAAGGCAAGAAGAAGACCAAAACCCAATTGAAGGAATCAATAAAGCCATTAGTTATCAAAGAGACACCTCAATCATCATCAAAAGAAAAAATCAAGCACAAGAAAAATGCACCAGGGTCAAGTGGAGTTGAACAGGTCTCGAGAGTAAAAACCAGAAGTCAGTTAAGCAAAGAGAAGGGCAAATCAATAGCTATTGAAGAAAGTTCGATATCAAAAGCTAGTTTAAATGATTTGCTTGAGGCTATTGATTTTGAGCAAGCTAAATCAGTGCATAGTGAGTCAATGCATATTGACTTAACTCAATCATCACCAGAGAGCACTAAAAAATCAAGGGCTTCAAAGAGGTTAAGGTTTGATGAACCTGGTAAAGAATTTGTGTTCAAACCACGGAGGCCAGTCACAAGGAAGAAAATTAAAGAAGCTGAGCAAGTGCACGGAGAAGAGGTAGCTGTAAAGGTGCCTAGAACAGAAGTAATTGAACAACTCCCTAAAATAGAGGAGGCAGAGAAAATGAAGAAAAAACCCTATACAAGAAGACAAGCAAGAGAAATGGAGAAACAACTGCCCAGAACAGAAAAAGCAAAAGAAATCAAGAAGAAATATTTGAATAAAAAGGTCCCCATTTCTCAAGAAGCAAAGACTACATCTTCAAAAGACCAGTGGGAGGCAACCGAAAAAGAAGTGGCTGAGATGGAGAGGGCCATAGCTAAAATCGCAGCCATGGAAAAGGAGGTTGCAAAACTAAAAGCACAGCTAAATAGATTAGCTGCCAAATGAAATTGCAGATTTTAAAGTCAGGTGCTGCTCCAAAGTTTTGCTTTATTTTACTTAAGTTCATTGTTTTTAAGGAATGTAAGCACGGCATATAAAATCAAGGTAAATTAGGAGTTTTGAAACCAGTGGCAGAGCTGTTACAGTCACAGAGAATATTGATACATTCATTAAAGACTGTGTTTTGAAGAAACAGCAGTTTCGTAGCGCGCTACGAAACTGCTGTAGGTGCTGTTTTTTGAAGAAAATAAACAGTTTTATGATGAGGTCAGCAGATTTTGAAGAAAAGGCCTAATGAACATCAAGCAGACCACATAAGCTATCAGGGCCATTCAAATAACGACAAGTGTCCATCCTTCATAAAGGTAAAAGATTTTGTCATAAGCCATAGCTTTAATAAAGGTACTTTATTACCGGTGGTTAGGGTTTGGATGAAGATGCATACAAGGACGTGGGCTTGTACACCTGTTCAATCAACAAGGCTTCCAACATATCTGGAAAGATGGTGATGCTCATCGATTTTGAAGTATTAAAGAGCTGGCAACACATTGCTTAACTTTCGAAGGATGGTGGGAAACAAGGACCGAGAAAACAGGGGTTTATTATTATAATCAATGAACCATCAACACATTCAGCATCCAAGGCTAATATGGTTTCTTGCATCCTTATCTCAGCTATCACGGCCAGAACTAAAGGAGACAGCTGTCGAAGATCTAGAAAGGAATCATGATACGAGGAGAATAAAATTAGAGTTTAAGTTTGATTAGGACTCTTTTGTAATTACAGTTCAATGCTTAGTAGATTTAATGAGTCTGTTAAGATAGATAAGGGTAGTTAATGTCAGTCATCGAGATCCCCTCATGCTGGAGGAGGAAGCTCAAAGTAGTTAATAATGTTTTCTTATATATAGAGGAAACTCTGATGTAATGAGGGTTGGATTTTTATGCAAAAAACAGAGTTTATATTGGCCTGTATAAAAGACTTTTTACAGTAATATAAAGACTACTTTTTCTTCTCAAGATTCATACTTTGTTCAAACGCTCAAGATGTATGTGGTTTTGTCTTATCCTTCATATTTTATAGCTCTATAGATATGCAATCACTCTGAATTCACCTAGTGCTCAGACTTCCTGTGCATATTTATGAGTTGGGGTTCTTTTGAGAAATGTTTTTTTACAGCTCTATAGGTATACAATCACTCTGAATTCACCTAGTGCTCAGACTTCCTGTGTATACTTATGAGTTGAGGTTCTTTGAGAAATGTTTTGAGTGTTTAAACATTACATGCCTTGACTTCCATGATTGAGTAGTTGATTGTTTACTGAAATGGTGTTTCACTCCATGAGCCCAATGGAAGAAATGTTATGTTGTATGTCCAACCATCATGTTTATTTAAGTTCTTATTACAAGAGTTAGCCCTCTTAGTGTTTAAAGATAAATCAGTAGTTTATTTTGAGAGAGCCCTCTCAGGTTAGGGAGGCTAATCCTTAGCCAAGAGTCTGGTCTGAAATAGTTACATAGATTCTAACTGATTAGCAGCCATCAGTACTAATTTTTTGATAACATGATACATGCCGAAGGTATCAAATTACGCTAAAGCTGAAGAAATTCTTGTTTTGTGTCCCTTTTTGGATCTTACTAGGTCATGTGGTATGCAGGCAAGGAATCATGGTGTACCCTGCTAACATCGCGGTGATAATTAATTTGGAGGCACCAAGAAGTGTTAAATAGCTACGCGCATCACTGGGAAACATTGGGTATTATCGAAAGTTCATCAAAATATATGCTCAAATTACTGTGCCTATGGAAAAGTTACTAAACAAAATTGCTACATTCTGTTGGAACGAAGAATGTTAGCACAACCTGGATGTACTGAAGTAGAAAATGGTCACCGCACTAATCCTAGTCTTCCTAGACTGGAAGAAGGAGTTCCATGTGCATGTAGATGCATCATGTATTGAGCTAGGAGTAGTGCTGACACAGGTTGGTGAAGGAGAGATGGATCACCCTATAGTGTTTGCAAGCAGGAAGTTGTCTAAGGCTAAAAATAATTATTCGACGACAAAGCACGAAGGCTTGGCAATGGTGTTCATGCTCCAGAAATTTAGACATTACTTGTTAGGTGGAAATTTCAAGATGTACACAGCCCATTCTGCATTGAAATACCTACTCAATAAGCCTATGTTGGTGGGGAAAATATGCAGATGGTTGCTGTTGTTTCAGGAGTATGATTTCGAAGTGATCGTGAAGCTAGAAAGCTTGAATGCAGGGCTAGACCATCTATCGCGCATTGAAACAGTAGAGGATCCTACCAATTTAGAGGAAGGGTTACCTGACGCATAGCTCTTCACAGTACGCATAGCGGATAATCACTTTGATGACATCATCCACTTTTTTATCACAGGGACGGCTACAAAGGGATACGCCAATCAACATAAGAAAGAAATTGTGGTGTGCATGGCAGACTTTTCTGTAATTGAAGGCCATTTATATAAAATGGGATCAAAGGAAATACTTCGAAGCTATGTGTGTGACTTTGAAAGAAATAATATCCTCATTGAAGCTCATGGAGCAGCTGTGGCAGGGAATTATGCAAGAAAAGCAACAGTGTAGACGATTTTGTGCATCGAATTATTGTGGTTGACACTACATAAGGATTCTAAAGCATATTGTAAGGAATGTGATGCATGTCAAAGGTCGGGCAGGCCATTGCGAAGGGATGAGATGCCTTTGAATCCATAGGTGTCATTACAGCCATTTGAGAAGTGGACAATTGATTTTGTAGGACCAATTCAGCCTCTAAGCAAGAAAACATCGAATATTTGACCAGATGGGTGGAGGTACAACGTGAGAAGGACTATACAGGGGAAACATCAACGAAATTCTTCTTTGAATATGTGTTGACTAGGTTTGGTTACCCGAAGGTATCGATGAGCGATCGCGGTACGCATTTTCTCAATGAAACGATCAGCGCGCTAATAGAGGAGTTCTAGATTTACCATCAAAAGAGTATGCCATACCATCCTCAGGCCAATGGAACAGTTGAGGATTTTAATAAGATATTGGAGAATGCACCAACAAAGGTTTGTGACATGCAGTGGAATGATTGGGACGTGCACGTATTAGTAGTGTTATGGGCCTACAAAACTACTTGTAAAAATCTTACTAGTCATACACCTTTTCGCTTGGTCTATGATGTAGAAGTTATAATGCCTATGGAATACGTTGTGCCTAGTCTATGCATAGTGGCTTGCACCAAAATGGTGGACCGTAGAGCCATAGAAAAAAGGCTCGCGCAACTAACAGAGCTCGAGGAAGATAGGTTTTTGGCTAGATTCGATCAACAAGTCCAGAAGGGACATGAAAAATCTTGGCATGATCCGCACATCAAATTGCACACCTTCAAGGTAGATGATTTAGTCTTATTATATGACAGTAAGTTTGATCAGTTTCCAAGAAAATTTTAGATGCACTGAATGGGACCATATTTTATCAAAGAGATTATAGATGGTGAAGAAATTCAACTCGCGAAGTTGAATGGAGACCCATTTTCAGGAAGGGTAAATGGAAGCTGATTGAAGCCATACACCGGGGATCCAGCCTAATGACTACATGATGGTAGCACAGTCTTAGCACTCTAAGAAGCTACAAGGAGGCGCGAGACTGAAAACTACACTACCTGGTTGATAGAGCTACGCGACAGGGGGTCTACACGAAAATGAATGTTGTCACAGTACCAAAAGAAGCACGAAGAGAGATGTGATATAGAGGGAGAGACCACGTAACACAACCAGAAAGTAACCGTTACAGTCATTGTTCATGATTTGACTGCCAAAACACGGTTAAGAGGAGTGGGGCAGTGGCATTTAAGGCATTCAAGGCTTAATTTAAGATTGAAATACTTGGAAATCTTCCACCAATTCAGCATTTATGAATGAATTTTGGCGGGAACAGTCGAATTTGAATTCGAATTTGCCTATAAATTATGCATGGTCGTCCAACGAAAAACTCTACATTCTTAGAATTTCGTTGTTTAGCTATCGATTTTTTATGAATCCTCATTTTTACGCCGATTTGGTTGCTATTTTTATATTTGACAAGTTACCAGAGGAAACCTAGTGGTTTATTCTTAGCACAATGTTTGGACCAGGAGAGACTGCTAGTACTGAAGGGGTTGTCACCTCTGAAGGAGTTGCTCCAAAGGTGATGAGCATGGAGACTCCAGCTATAGTGCCTATGGCATCGAGGTCACCTAAGCTGACGCTGACATCAATATGGGAAGTCCCCAGACCTAAGAAAAACAAGCAGAAGAAACCCAAACCAGTGCGCAAGTCATCGAGGAAACATGCAGCCACCTAGGCTCATAAGAACGATAAACCGAGCGTGAAAGAGAAGGGGAAAGTGGTAGACTTGGAGGCTAAAGAGGGTGCAGAGGACATAGACACTGAGGGGGTGGATCCAATATCCAAGTTTTCGGATTACATACCTCCATGCAAGGGGAAAGTGGAGGTCCCTAAGGACCCAGATGTAGGACAATCCCTCCTAAATACACCCTTGTTACCAGAGAACCTCACTTTTGAAGGTCTGCACTTAGCACAAATCCCACATTTGAAGCTGGAGGACTGAGATTTGGCAGACCACGAGTGCTTCCCCTACCTTTCTATAAACACGTATATGAAGAGGGTCTTTTACAAAGAATTTGGTGTCACCGCATTGGAGCCTAAGGAGTGGATTCGTGGAGTGAAGTAGTTGGGGTTGATGAACCTGTTGTGGGTGCCCCACTACCATCACTCCAATATCAACTTGATTGTCATTAAGTAGTTGTTGTGCTTGGTGCATGATATATGCTTGTGGCTGAGCACATCGATCACTATTAATGATATGCTGATCCATTAGATCATGTTGTTGCCGCACTCAGGATAGAATCCAACCAAGGAGTTTGGTAGAAATATGAGCTAGTGCAACCTCATGGATAAGATGAAGGACAAGTTCAAGATTGTAAAGAAGCAGCGTGGGTACTCTATTACCTTTATCGCTAACCCCACCATAAAGGCTTCCATGCATATCCTTACTAGCAAGGTTATGAGAAAATGTCATGTAGACGAGGTTCCAGTGCTAGTAATCTCCTTGGCTTCACAGTACGCGAAGGGCGTGTAGTTCAACTGGGTGTGCTTCCTTTGTAGTGAGTTCCTCACAAACTATCGAGAGGTGTAGGACAAGAGTAAAACATTCCACTATATGTGGTTGTTGCTCTCAAGTGTGCTTGTCACTTAGGATCTACTAGAGGACAACTAGTTTCCCCTCGTGGAGAAAGATTTGTTGGAGGCTGCAAAGTTTGCATCTCTATAGTCCAAAAAAGACGTCACACAGGTCATAGATACCAAATTATTTTGGGTCTTGATTGAGGTGAGCATTCGCATGGCCATCAACTAGAAGTCGCGGCTATCACCAACTATGTTTGAACATCTTTCAAGGTACGCGGAGTTCAAATCCAACTTCCACTGCATATACATCCAGGCATGGAAGCATCTACAACAAAAGTGGTTTTACCTACCCTACCTTGCTACAGATGATCCTATTTGTTATCACAAAACCCAACCTTGATAGGTTGTTTATCAGGAAGACTTTGAGTAACTATTTCAAACCAAACTTTTGGCTGAGGTTTAGCCTCCTCAACCTGAGAGGGATCTCTCACTAGGCTAAAGATTTTAGTTTAAAGATTAGATGGCTATCTCTATGGAAAAAAAAAGTGAAAAAGTATAAATGGTTGAACACAATCAATAAACATCCATTGGGAATATGGAGTCAGAATATGTTTCAGTATGACAACAAGATTAGCTTAACATGGAAGTCAAGGCATAAAGAGTCTTAATGTATCAGCAAAATAGAGAAATAACTTAATGAACACAATCTATAAACACATGAAGGAAGTTAGAGCATTATCAATGAATTCTAAGTAACATGTGTTCATACCACTGCAAGTGAGTAAATGAAGAAAACCATGAGAAAATCAAACATTAAAACTCTCTTTTGAATCCTGAGTAGTGAAGCCAAAATCTTTGTATTAACATAAAAAATACAGTCTCCCACAATCACATAGTATGACTGTTTCTTTTGAAAATTTACAACCCTAAGGAATTCCACCTCTTGTCTTTTATAGATTTTTCATTACAATATTGGATTCTGTGATCCAACATGAGAGGAATTCAAATTTCCTATCTTGACACCTATTCATTCCTAAAACAAACTATTAATTACAAGTAGTGGTTATCTAATAGTCCTAGAGTCCTAATACAATTAGGAGCACAACTCCTTATTATGATAGTAACAATTTAAACTAGGAAATAAATTCAATTCTTAACATTGACCTTGGTGATGTCCATAACCCCCCCAACTGGCCTTTAATAGCTTCTCCTTCATCTGCCCTAAAAACTTGGAAACTGTCCCCTGCAGTGCAATCTTGGTCTTCAATAATGTTCCTCGAATCCCCTATTGACCAAAATAGCCCCTTTAATCATATAACACATACTGAATTAACCATAGAATCCTACTCTTACACTTGTTCCAAAACAAAACTCCTTGAATTTTCCTGAAGAAAGACAAATAGGATGAGCTGCGAAATGAACTGTTATTTTTGTAGCGCAAGGCTTGGTTCTTGCATATATCTTTCCTTCCTTGAGTTTTTCTTTACTTAGGCTTTAAACCTTCTCAAATGACCTCCTTAAATTTCTATAGCAGCATCCTTCTCAAAAATAGCCCCTTCATTCCTTTGAAGATTAACCAAAAAGAACAAAACTGCACCTACAGTAGTTTCGTAGCGCGCTACGAAACTGCTGTGCATGTCACCTACAACAGTTTCGTAGCGCACTATGAAACTGCTGTGTGAATCAATTTTAAAAGTCTTTTTTCAAAAAAATTCTTTCTGAGGATACTTCATAGTTGTTTCCTTATGTAAATATGTCACATATACTTGAGATCACTCATCTATGAAACTACTTCAAAAGGTAATATCTTTGTTTCAACCACAATTGTACTAGGGTTTCATCACTTACTGTCCTATTTATTTGTGCTGAGGCTGACTTCTATACTTGTTCAGCTGAATCTCCAGGTCTTCAATTTGTCTTTTCATCACCCTGATATTATTTCTTAATCTGTCATTGATCATTCTGATATACCTTGCCTCCTTGATTGTAGGGATAGTCCAGGTGAAATATTGAGCTTCTCTGCCAATTACTTCAGGTTTTGGAACTTTTCCATCTTCCCACATGGCCTTTATTCTTTCGAAATTGGCCTTTTCAATTGCATGTTTCCTTGCCTTTTTCTTAAGTTGAGCAATCTCAATATTGGCAAGCTTTAATTTATTTTTGACTTCCTCAAAGTTATTTTCTTCTTCTTGAGTATCAATTGCTCTATTTTTGTCATCTTCGTGCATGAGTGATGGTTGCACTACTGGAACTATTGGCCCTTCATAGAATCATGATATCTTCCCTATCTCACTCACCTCTGACTCTACCTCCTGTAACCTTTTGGACCACTTAGTCGTAGGCCTTCTGGGCTTAAGAACAAATTCTGAAACGTGATCATCAAACTGTAACTTTTTGGAGGATTTCATCTTTTTTTACTTGCTCTCACCTAATTCAGTGAAGTCTGCTAGGACCATAGGGGATTCCTCAATGTCAATTTCCTGGAGAAGATCATTCAAATTTCCCTTTGAGGTTGGGCTTTCATCAGTGACCATTGTTTTACCCTTTTCTTTGACTATTTGGCTTCTAGTTATCCTTCTCTAGACTGTTTCACCAATGGACTGCTCTTGTGCTGCTTCCTTAATCTAAACTTTCTCTTCTATGTTTACTGAGGAGTATCTTGAATAGCCAATGGTGTTCTAGTCACTGCCTCCTTAACTTTTTTTCTTGCCTTCAGTTTAACAAACCTGCTTGACCTTTCTTCTGCATGGTGACTAATCACTGGTGATGATATTTCCTTAGCCCTAGGGCTAAGTCCTGTTTCAGCTCTAAGACCAGACATAAAGAGAAAAGTAGACCACTCTCTATCTACCTTCTGAAGTTCATGAAAGACCATTAATTTAACTAAGCCATGATGGAACAATGATGTTTCACATGCCTCTTTCTTCAACTGAATTTTATCGGACATCTTTCCTAAGCTCTGAAATAGAGAGAAACATAGATCTAGAGATATTATGCCAGTGAAATGCAAAAGGAGTTTGAAATGGTAAGAATACACCTTGTGGTATCTCCCTTCACAGGTGAAATATCTTTGTATGCATGAAAGTAAGTTGGCAAATGAATATTTGACATAACCCCTTGGCACTGCCTTAATTAAATCTATGTCTACAAACTATGGCTTCAGGAATATCTTATAGGGTGCCATTTCAAACTTGAAATTCTTAAACCACTTTTCCTAACCTCTAGGAATTTTTGTGACTAAAGATATCACTTCAGGAGAAACTGGAAATCTAACACTCCAATCTTTGTATGTAAGTCTGTCAAATTTAAAGAAAAATCCTTGGTCACTTGGCTATGTCCTCCTTGTAGTTTCTCACAGAACCTCCAGCAACCTACTTTTTTGAAAGCTTCTTCCATTGCTTTATCCTTTGTGAGAGTATCTAAGCCTTTAGGTTTAATTCTCAGACATCAACCGGACCTGTGATTATTTCTTTCTTCCAACATATCTCCTTTGAAATCCCTACAGATAAAAGAAACTGGAAGAAAATGACCTACTTAGTTAAAGAGTTTCCTCACTTGAATTTGATGAAGAGTTGCCTCGCTTGAAACCTGCGGAAGAATTCTGGTCTCTGCTCACCCTGGGCTTGTTTACTTCGAACTTAAGAACAGCAGCAAGTATCTCTTACATGAATATGAGAAAGATCAATATGGATATGACCAGGATCAACTAACCCTTTCCTCTTTTGAAATTTGAAATGATTGCGGACAAATGACCCCTAACAAATCTAATGATGGATATGAATGGTTGCATGTAAGTGGTAAGGCTCATGGACTGGCACCTCATGATGAAAATCTAACAAATTCTGGTGGATTTGACAGTTAGACAAGATTTAACATGAATCCCTGATTTCATAGTGCATCTAGTGTAAATTAGGGGCTTTACGCTACAAAAAAACCTAAATACGAATCCCCAATTTCGTAGCGCTGGTAGTGTTATTTCAAGACTTTGCACTACGAAAACACCTAGATAGTTTCATAGTGCGTTCAAAAGTTTGAAATCACCAGACACATGAAAATTTAAACATGACATGGGATCCATAAGGGCCAAACAAGGTTGTTGAAATTTATTTGAATATGGATATGAGACTTTAACCCTATGAATTAGACTCTAAAAACATAAAAATGACTTGACCATGTTTAACATAAAAACTTTGGAACCATGTGAGTTTTCCAAAAAAATTAAAAAAATTTACAATGATAACACTATAGAGGAGTTCATCAAGCATTGGCCAACAGATTGGCATTCTCCATCTGATCTAGATCGCAACTAGAAAGTTCACAGAGAAGAAGAAGAAGGAAGCTACCAAATACAAGGTTCAATAGTTGGCTGAGAAATGAAGAAAAGAGATCGAGGAGAAGGTTGGGTGGAAGCAGATCACACCGCAAAGCAGCAGGTCAAACAAGAGGAGCACGACTCCGAGCGTAATGTTAAGTCTCCTTCACCCCAAACAGAGGAGGAGGAGCAGACACAACAGGGCGGTTGTGGCCAGGAGGAGTAGGAGAAAACTCCCTTCCAGGTCAAACGGTACAAGGAATAATGAAAGGAAGGGTCATGGAAGAAACCAAAACCATCCAAGTCATCGCTGGATCCTATTACTCTAACAAATGTCAAACTAGACAAGATAGGCGACAAGGTGCGAGATACCACAGCAGAATTGTTGCAGTAGTTTGAATAGTAGCAACAGTAGGCACTCAGCACCATCCAGAAGGATATGCACAAGCTGCAGATTCAGATGACTAGAATCCAGGTAGGCATAGGGAAAATCAGCATTGCATCAACAAGTTTGGCACTGGGGACCACTCAGGCAGTGGAGATGGTTCGATCACTGGACCTCGAGGCAGTCGTGGTGCCAGATGGATCTTTGAGTGTGGAGGTGGTCGATGACAAAGCGATAGTGAGTTCTTTGAAGAACATCAGCCTCAACTTGGTTGTGCTCCCCAATGAGTGCCTGCACACGCTGTAGGTAAGGGTGCTAGCAGAGTTTAGAGCTTGGGAGTAGTGTGTGCTTAACCTCATCGATGAGTATAGAGTGAACAATGAACAAATTTTCGCTAAGAAGTCTAAGGCACTGGAGGCACATAAGAAAATTCAAGCGTGGAATGACCATCTTGTAGCTGCAGTGGTAGAAGCCTACCGAACAATCCCTAAACTACATATACAAGAGGAAGCATCGTTGGAGGCAAATATCAGAAAGCTGGATACAGGTGTGCACAACGCTAAGACAAAACTGGCCAGAGTTCAGTTTGAGTTCAGTTTGAATAGGATTGGAGTTGAAGTCACAACCTTTAACTCCGCCAGAGGTTTGGGAACAATGCGAGGTCACTGTGAAGGATGGAGTCACGATAGTGGATGTCACAGTGGTAGACTGCACCACATTTTTTGAACAGGAAATGGAGGTAGTCACGAATCTGAAAGAAGATCACACCCTGAAGCTCTTGAATAAATAAGTGTGTAAGCTCCAGACATAGTATGATGAAGTAAGGGCAACGGCATGCACTGTTTCTACCGTACAACACCTTACTAAGCTGCAGGAGATGAAGCAGTTGCTTACACAGGTGGCAAGAGCATAGAAGAAAGAGACAGTCCTCAAGGCCAGATTGGGGCCCTGGTTGAATGAGGCCTACATCATCTCTACCAACATTCAGGAGAAATAGGCAAACTTGCAGAGTACGTAGCAAAAAATCCAGCAAGACAGTGCAAAACCAGCCACAGAGTAGCTGGTGGAACAGATCAAGCAGGCAGCCACGCAGAGTGCGGCTTAGGTAGCAATGGCATGAGTGGAGCTGGGGGATCTCCACACTAAGATCTTCATGCTAGTAGAGTGACTCGAGCATGAGTCACAATCTTTGTGTTGGGGTCATGTTTGTATGGGGTCCCCTAGGGTCAATTTTGGGGCAAAAGTCCAAGTTTTGTTGTATAAAGATGTAAAGTCTCTGCAAGTTGTGGTCGAGAAGTGCATAGATAATTAGAGAGTCATAAATGGTTTTTCCCTTCTTGTATGTAATTTTAGTCGACTTTTGAAGATCTACCCATGGTCTGTGGACCATGGGATTGTATAAATAGGCATGTCTTACGATTTCTAAGGAGAAGAAAAGAAGTTTGGTCTATGGGAGAAGTCCAAGGAGTTAGCAGAGAAGAGTAAGAAAAAAGGATCTACAGCTGTGTGCATAGAGGCCTAGAGTAGAGTCCGTAGCTGAGTGCGCAGACCGCTACAGCTAAGTGTGCAGGGAAGTATTCAGTCTGTATGCAAAACTGACTATTAATAAAGAATATTGTTGCAGAAATACTTGTGTTTATCTCTTTACTTTTGTTTATATGAATGTACCTTATGTTAAAATGGGTTTGTGAAATAATGATGTATTGATGTGTGACTTTACATGAATTATACTGTTATATGAACAAAATTACAGTTAATTGTTTACGCGAAGATTATCTTGTTGTATGTTGAAGTTATCGAACACTTAAGTTGATCTGAGTAATTACTAGGTTATAAGTAATCTTTGATGTGCGTAAGTAGTGGATTTACTGATTCAGGGTCCGCAAAATACAGTCGTAGACCTTCGCGGAGGTCTAGAGGTTGATTAAGCAAGTTACATAGATAAGCCTTAAAGCCTTATCGATCTTCTTGAAGGTATATTTAGGGCAGAAAATAGCATCACGCTCATCGCTGGGTGCAGAGACTTGGCTCTAGCATCCCCCCATACTGCTTCGGGTGAGACTTCAGTCCGCGCTCCGCAAATTGGTGCCAAAAGGGCCAGTAGTGTAGGTATTTGTTTGGCGCAAATAACTTTGAACTTGGGTTAGGACCCACTAAGCCAACAATATATGATGAATATATATTGTTATGTGAGCAAATATGTTACGACCTTGCAGGAATATTAATGTGAAAAATATTCTTACTGATGTATTGTATGCAGAGAAACTACAAGAATCAAGTGTTCAACAAGAACACAAAATCTTGGAAGAATCAAAGCAGAAAACATGAATTCTTCAGATAAAATAAATGATAAGCAATAGTTGCTTTAGTAATATTAAGTAATAGGTTATGATAATTATCATAGTTAAAATTTTGCATCTATAAATTCTCACAAATGGTTTGAAAACAATGTTGCATGTAGCTATGAAAGGAGAGCACTCCTTCAGACCGATGTAGCTATGGAAGGAGATGTGTTGGGAACACTCCTTTTGACTAATGTACATCGGAAAATTTTGCATCAAATGGTAGATTCATGAGAGGTGTTGATTCAGAAACCAACTGTCTTTGAACGAGGACATGATGCAATGATACACTAAGGACGATGTAAAAATTTAAAGGGGGGAATATGTAACACCCCTCCCTTGTGTGCTAAATTATTTTAAACCTAATCTAAGTTAAAGCTAGGTGTGATATCCTCCCTTGTGTGTTAAATGATTGTAAACCTAAGCTAAGGAAAGATAGGTGTGATACCATCCTTTGTGGGTTAAACTATTCTAAACCTAAGCTAAGGAAAGCTAGGTGATATGTAATATGAAAAGAAAATGTGTTATTAAATAAATTAATAAAATAAATCACTTAGAGGGTGGCGCACCAAGAGAGATGAGACTCTTGCCAAATCCCATTGAGGAATGGGATAGAGATGAATCTTTCATGATAAAGATTTTAGATGTGATTCTAGATAAGCTTGGATGGATTGGTAATCCATCGGATGGATGGTAGATAAAGATCCATCGAGCATAAAAGCTTTGCAGGAGATAAAGGCAAGCTTTTATGAGGAAACGCTGCATGGGAGATAAAGACAAGATTTTCTAAAAAATACCTAGGCAAATGGAAAAATCCATAAAAGAGGGACACCACTAATGGAAACTAAATCATTAAAGAGGGTATTAAATACCCAATGCATCAATAAATTGAGGATAGTTGATCCTTGGCAAGATCTTCGGCTCGGGGGGGATCAGAGGTGACTCATGGTTGGGTGGTGGTGCTCCTCCATCCAAGTGAGGTTTTAGTTGGTTTCAAATGCATGGAATGTTTTGTATGATAATTCTTACTCTCTCTCTCTGTTATAGTTCTAGTTTGTTTATGAGAAGAGTTCTTAAGTTTCTTCGCCATGACAATGTTTGAGTGAATTACATATGCTTATGTATTAATATATTTAATGGTGTTTCCCTCTAATGTGATGAGATTCACTTACATGTAATGTGTTTTATGTTAATCCTTACTTGTTATTAGGTTAAACATTTAGCTCAAATATACTGATGGTTGAATTTATCTCTATTATTGGAATGACGAATTTTCTTATGCATGTTGCAATCTAGTGTGAATTTAACTATAGAAGCATATTCAGTGGGTAACGATTCTAGTACCAATTCATGGTAGAATCTGCATGTGATAGTTTAATATTCATAAATATATTACTCATGTTAATGTTTTTCTTATGAGAAGGATTGTATTTTTATATATGAGACCCCCTTTTCATTCAAGAGAAGATTTAATACCAGAAGAATAATATGTAGTTGTAAATACTAACTTTTTTTATGAGGATATCATATATAAATATACATGATTATCTCGCATTTAATAATGGATTATAGTATGCTTATAATTTTCTAAATTGGTAATTGCTTATGCAAGCAGAACAATTGCGGAAATAATTCTTCTCATGATATGACCAATGGTTCAATTATCTGTGTTTGCATGTCAATAAGACTACCTCCACTTAGGCTAATTCTAGATAGTTATGCATGGGAATGAAAGGTTGGCCGATAACATATTGACTATGTGTACAAAACTATGATCATGATGTATAACCATGATAGCTACATTAAACTTAAATTAATATCCATTAATGCTTGCAAGAGTTATTTCATAGTTTTTTGGGTTGCATGTTAGGATTTGTTCCCTTTCTCCAAGTTGAGATTAAGCTTAAAGACTAATCTAAGAGTGTGAAATATGGTTCATTATCTTACTCATATTCAGCAGCTAAGACTTTGAGTATAGTTTCCTGGATGATTACTGTGCATGTAATGGTTTGGTTAACTCCACCTGTGAGTCCATTTAAATTTAACTATAAATAAAAGAAAATTTTAATTAATGAAGCCTAGTAGCTATTTTTCCAAGGTAGGCCCAAAGGGGTACGTTACATGAATCTTCACACAGTTCCATTAAGATATCACTCACTCAATGCACGTAATTCTCTTACTAACATATGGATATGCACGTCGCCAATAACAACCGTGAAGGGTGGGGAGTATATGCAATTGGAGGAAGCATGCATCCCATCATCAAAAGTGAAGGAAAATAATTTTTGGCCCCAAAGGAGTAGAATCTGAAGCATGTGACACGGCGTGAAGTATGTAACGCTTATTCTTCTTGCCTTGGGGGATGGTTGTGGGAGTCAGTGGGTGACATGCTTGTTAATAGAGCATATTTTTTTCCATCTAGTAAGGGAAACACTTTTCCAATCTATGTTGGAAGACAAGGATTTACATTTAATAGTGTGGTGTTAATACCAGAGATCACTCGAGATGCAAGAGCTCTCGCCTATATTCCCTCCATGCCTTGTGTTTGAGGGTTATAAATATTATTAGATCGACACACCTTGATTTTTGTTAACAATGATGTATATAAATGGCCTAACAATTTTGGTGCTTGTGTTGGAGGGTTATAAATATTATTGTATCG
This sequence comes from Pinus taeda, assembly GCA_000404065.3. NCBI lineage: Eukaryota > Viridiplantae > Streptophyta > Pinopsida > Pinales > Pinaceae > Pinus > Pinus taeda. The sequence continues at coordinate 73,063 of APFE030533948.1, read as the reverse complement.
ACACACTTTGATTTTTGTTAACAATGGTATATATAAATGGCCTAACAATTTTGGTGTTTACATATTTCTTTTTTACCAATCTTTATTTTACATATTGCTAGTTTACCATCCTCTAATCTATGAGATAACAATTTTACAGGAAATTGTTATGATCTCTCATTATTCCTCACAGTTATATATATTAGGTTTCTTGTGAATATTTTTTTTCAAGGTTAAATTTATAAATTATTAATTTTATACGAAATCTAAATAAATATTAGAAAATTAGGCATAATAATAATAATATAAAAGTTTAATAAATTCTAAGGGTTTACTCTGTTAACGATGATGAAAATTTGTCATATACAATATTATTATTAT